>DWKL01004257.1:0-10740 GCA_018249415.1 Phareas burnsi
ACAAGGAAAAAAAAAGTTATGATGTACAAAAAGAAACCTCGCGTATATGTCAATATGGCAAAAGTCAATATTCAAATTTCAAACGTCTTTGTCAAAATGACATTCATAGTTTAAGATATCGCGCGCTGTTTACATTACATACATGTTTAAACTGCATTTTCTATAGTTTTTACTTAGTTTTTATAAGTAGTTGATAATTAAAGTGAAGTGTTGTGTATTACTCTACCTTTTATATTCGTCCAGGTAGTATTATATAGCTTAAAGACGCAAGGAGTTTCAAACCTACCAACCTAACCTCGATATACTATGGGGGACGACGACTTTAGTAAACTTCTCCAGCAAGCCGAGCAGCTGACGACGGAGATCGAAGGAAATGAGGATTTGCCGAGGGTCGACCGGTCTCTGGGTCAGGTGCTCGAAGCCTCCCATGAACTATATTCGAGAGTCATTCAATCCGGCTCCAATGACGTACAGGCGTAAGTTCTTAAAGTTTTAATATATATATTTTTTACAGTTTGAAAGCAACAAATTTCTTGACGATTGCTTGCAACCTCACCTAGTGGTTATTTAATCTAAAATAGAGGGACTATTAGTTTTAGGGTTAGTCACTCTCTATTCTTAAATAGGTTGGAGTATGTTACAATTTCTAGTTTATTTATTTAATGTTTACATTTTTTTATCGTGTTTATTTTTTGTATACTATTCAAATAATTTTTTGCTGTAAAGTTATTAATCGTATAATAGGTTTTTTGTAACAGTTTAGTGACATTGATATTAAAACAAGTTTTTGTGAAAATCTAAAGTATAACAAATGATTAAAAATACTAATTAGTATTAAAGTTTATAAAGGCAATATCTTTATAAAAAATATTCCATATAATCTCAATTACCTGCTGTCTCATATTCAATTTAAATGTTTTAGACATCTCCTGTTTGGGTCTAAAGGGATTGACCTGCAACAGATATCTCAAAAATTGGAAACTCTTAGCTCAAAGCGCACATTTGAACCTTTGCAACCAATAGCAGATTCAGACATTGAAAGTTTTTTGAAGAATGAAAGAGAAAATGCTATCTTGTCTCTTATTGATGAAGTAAATAAAAATGTAAGTATGTTGGTCTTTGTTCACTGTAAACAGATCAACAATGTAATATCTACCAAAAGATAATAATTTATAAATAGTAGAAACCATTTACTTTAGCATGCATTAGCAGGACCACTACAATTTTTTGTGCCTGATAAATTAAAGTAGCAGCAGTGCAGTATTGTTTTTTCAAATTCTTCTGATTTGAAGAGTGTGGTAAGGCAGATTTACCTTTTTGAGGTATAACATCTCAGTCCTCAGAAGTAGTTATGCATGTGAACTTCGGCTAAGGCTCCTGTTTTATATATATATTTGGTTATAGATGTCTATAGGCATGACCACATAACATCAGCTGAGCTACATGTTTTAATTGCTAATGTTAAGGTTTTATATTCTATTATATTTTATGAATAAAATCTAAATATTTCCTTATTTTTGTTTCCACAGTCACTGCAAACAACAGAAGATCAAAAATGGGAACATATGCTATCAGAATGGAATAGAGAAAAAATAAAACTAATGAATGCCATGATAGGGCCATCTCAGAACTGGTTGGATTTGAAACGTGCCCCAGAACTGCCGAGCATTGCTGACACACCCAAGAAGTTTGGTCATTCAATGCTGGACACAGTTGAAGCAGCATATGCAAGACAGGTTCATCAGTACAACAAGCTGGTGTTTCAAGGAGCCAAGTCCAAGACAGCCCTACATCAAAAGTTTTCACAAGTTGCAGAAGAGTTTAATGACCCTGTATGTTTAGTATTTAATAAACACTTATTATTCATAATCTATATAATTTAACTTAAAATGGTTCAAAAAGTCAATGAATTTAATATTGGTAAAATGCAGTTTCATAGTTTAATAATAGCTTAAATAACTGATAGGGTATGTAAAATTTCAGAAAGTTAAAGAAATGTGGGAGATAATTAAAACAATGGCAAACATACCAGCTCTTGTTAGAGATGAAGATCCACTTAAAGCTAGGGGAAACCCAGCTATCCAGCAGTGCCTTATAGCCCAAGGAAAGAAGTATTTAGAGAAGAGGTTTGTAAACATAACTAAATTTTTTTTTTTTAGCTTTAGATCTAAATAATTAAAACAATTTCTGACTGAATTTTCATGCCCTACAAGTTGGAAAATTATGATTATATAAATCATGCATTAATGGTTTAATAAAAATTCATTCTAAGAGCAGCAAAAATAACTTTGTAATTTGTGTAAGACGACAGAAAACAAAAATATTTTTGCGGTTGCTCATGATAGCATCAACATCATAATTATTATCTTATTAAATCCAATTTTGTTTGAAAGTGTTTTTGAAGTGGTACTATTTTTTTTACAAATTTCATAATTTTATCAACTCAAAGAGCCATTGCCAACTATTACACTTAAACGTAACACTTAATATTTATTCAAGAAGTAATTTAAAGCATCTATATGATTTTTGAAGACCTATCCAACAATTCACCCTACTTTTATATGACTGGAGATAGTTTACATTCCTCAATTACGCCTCTCCCTCACGCATATTGCTTTATTTTTCGCAATTTTCTTTTAAATTTCATCTATTAATCTCGGATTTCAATGGTTGTTACATACTGACAGAGATATGGATAGCAGAATTAAATTATAAAAGTTCCGATATGCTATTTCGCTACAATGCTCAAAAATCTTACAGATACAAGCAATATATGAGCGACTTCGTCCGCACAAACCCTGCGGCGGCGATGCGCGGTGGCGAGCCAGGCACCTACCCACTGGTGCGCGGCTTTGTGGGGTTGAGGCTACAGGCGCCTGCCGCGCAGGGGCTCAGCGACGGTGTCGTGGACGAGCGCCCGCTTTGGCCGCTCGTTTACTACTGCCTGCGCAGCGGCGATCCCAGCGCCGCCCTCCACTGCTTAAGGAAGGCAGGGTACGAAATTTTGTTGTTTGGCAAAAAATTTCCTTTCTTTTTGTGATTACAGTGTTGTGCAACGGTCACCATCCCAAGAATGGATCGAGCTCCTAGTCAGGCAGACACCTAAATGATGAATTTCGATTCTAGGTCTGGGCGTTTGTGTACCCGTCTTTCTGAGTGTTCAAAGTACCCATCATGCAGTGAATCAGTGGAATAATAAAATTCAATTCAATTGATTTATTTCATTATTTTAAATTAATGTAAGCTATAAAACATAATCCCATAATGTATATTAATTAGCTAATGCAAACCAAAAACTTTGTGAAGCATATAAACCATTTCATTAGTATTAATTTCTATGTGTTGACATTTCTTAGCAGTACTATAATTCATAAAATTATATTTCAATGTAGGTTTATTAGGCTTTAATATGTTTTTATAGACACTATGCAAATTCCAAACATATACAATCTTTTTTCTTTATTATTATTTTAAATAAAAAATTTAACATGCATTGACATAAAAAGTACCTCAAATGTTTCTTCTTATATTGGATCCTCTTAAAAATAACTGTAGTATGATTTTTGTGGTAACATTTTAGACGCGATCACGAAGAATTTGTTGCTGCTCTAGAAGAATACATGAGAAGTCCAGAAAAGCCATTAAGTGATAAATTACAAACAGCTATTAACTTCCAGTACAGAATACAAGTGCGCAACTCTACTGATCCATACAAACGAGCTGTAAGTAAATAAACATTACAAGAATGAAGCTGTTTTTTATAAGACATTTTAAGTTAACATACTAATATAACAAATCATGGCGTGGCCTAATGGCCACCTAATGGTCTTAATAGACAACTTTTTTTAGTAGACATTCTATCATATTTAATAGAATTTTATTACCGTTAATATAGTCGATTATAATTTTAAATGGGCAGTTTTTCCTGTAACAGACAGTTCTCCCTTATTTAATAAAAAAGTTCTATTTCTTTTAATAAATAGATGTTATTTTTTAATAGACAGTTCTTCCTTTTTTAATATGCAGTGCTACTTGTTGCAATGGACAGTTGCCTGTCTCTTATTGGACAATTGGCACTATTTGAATGGAAATCTTTACTTGTAGTAACTTATGGACAATTTCGCCTCTCTTAATATGCTCTTTTAATGGACGCTTCCACATCTTAAGGGACTGTTCTCCCCTATCAATGGACCATGGACCTCTTTTAACGGAGAGCTCTACCACCCTGAAATGTTTGTATTCCAGGTGTACTGCGTGGTAGGGTGTTGCGACACGAGCGATGAGCACGCGGAGGTGGCTCGCACGGCAGATGACTACCTGTGGCTGAAGCTGGCGCTTATCAAGTCCCGCCCCAACGGCGAGCAGGTCTTCACCTACTCTGATTTGCAGAAGCTCATTCTGGAAGAGTATGGTATGTATACTTTTTAGATGCAGTCATTGGTGTAATAATTGTCATAGTCGGGTTAGGGCGTGCCCATCCCCATCTGATGCCCATGAGAATTTTGCGCCCCTACAGCATTTATGAGTTGCAACTATTTAGTAACTCTGTCTATCTCTGCACATTAAACTTTACGGCATCGATTAATGACAAGGTTCACCAAGTAAATTAGTTAAGTTGTCAATATCAGATCATCAAAAAAGAAACTTTATGATGCATATTGTGTAGAGAAACAACCAATATTTGAAGATATAGCATTAAGTACAATGCCTTATCTTTGGCTTTTTGCAGTAAGGCTCTGCGGAATGCCATAGATAGTGAAGGGAAACAGTATAATTTTGACGTCATTAAATGGGATTTTTTATCAATGGACGATGGGCATCACTGTGTGAATGTTAATTATCAAACATTTAACGTTTTCAATCATTACATTTTTATTTCAACATTCACTGTTTACATCTTCATATAGCCACAATAAAGTTAATCATCATTAAAAGATTAGACTTTGTGGCTCGTCATTTTTTGGTGCAAAATATCTAATGATAAAACCTTATCATGCCCTGCAGTAGCACATTGTAACATATGTTGCAAAGAGACACCATAATTATAGCTTTTTTTAATTCACAGGTGAAACACATTATCATGCCTACGAGAAACCTCTGGTATACTTCCAAGTGTTGACCCTGACAGGGCAATTCGAGCCAGCAATAGAATTTCTGTCCAGAATACCAAGGTTAATATAATTCCTTCTTTGTGATCAAGTAACTTGGTAAAATAAAATTAAGTAAAATTATCGTCTTTACCCTTTCAGATTTCAAGTACATGGTGTTCATATGGCTCTAGCACTTCACGATGTGTTTATGTTGGGTACTCCCCGCAATGTTCAGGCGCCATTATGTAAGTACAGTTCAACATCTTGATCGTTTCCTTATGTCTGAGGGTTGTGATTGCCCAAAATCGTCTTCTCGACAATTGTCTTCTCATAAGTACAGTTGCTCATTCTTTATTAGTCATTATGCCACTTATTAAAACAAGTAAACAAAGCAGACCAGAGTTAAACATGCAATTTTCATTTACACATATCTTACCCTTAGAGTTTTACTATATCTGCCTTGTAAAAGCAGTGGTAAATGGTGCTGTTTTATGGTTCGAGGAGTCTAGGAAAGAATAGACACTTATAAAAGGTGTTCCAGCTTATTTCTCAGGATTAGCACTTCGTTTGTTGCTGATCTCAGGTAGGAATTCAATCCAATTTAGGGATGTCGATGGGCGGCAAGGGCCACTTACCACCAGGTGGACCGTATGGTCATTTGACACTTTTACGCTAAAAAAAAGGTTACAATTAATCCAAGTCGGGAGACAGTCCAATTAAACATACAATTATTTACATAGGTTTACTATCGATTTGCTAGTTAGTACAATGCAACTATATAATACAATTGTGTTCCAGTGTCAGTCGATACGGACGACCCGGCCCCCCTGCGGCGGCTCAATCTCGCGAGGCTGCTTTTACTTTACGTTAGAAAATTCGAACTGTCGGACCCTTCTGATGCATTACACTACTACTTCTTCCTAAGGTATTGTAAAATTGCCCTTATAATTGTATGTTATGCTAGTTTTTAGACTTTTATATTCAGACAAGTATCGGATTGTCTTGCAATCGAAATGCAAGTTTTACAAACAGATTTTATAAAAATTATCCATTAACTTAAGATATGTTAGTGCTGTTTTAGCTTGTGTAAAGCTGTATTTAATGTTTTATATCTATATGAAACTAAATAATTTTATTTGGCGATACCTATAAATTTATATTAAGATTCGTCACCCTCGATTCCCAAGCACGTACCTCTAATCTTTCGAAGTTAATTTAGAATTTGTTTTAACGATAACGAAAAACGTGAGAAAACCTACACACCTAAGAGTTCTGGTCCATAAAGTTCATAAAAGATGTCGAGTCTACCAATCCGCACTGAGCCAGCGTCGTGGACTGTGGTCCAACCTTACCCATGTTGAGAGGAGACATGTGCCCAGTAGTAGGACAGATTTTCTTATGATAAAATACTAGCAAACGAACGTGTAGGCTATCTCATGTTAAGTCGTCACTGCAGCCCACGGATACCTAACTTCAAACATGTGTTAGATCCTGAGGATTAAGATGTCTGCTCGCTTGTAAGCGTATCCAATAACCACATCTTATCAACCGAAACGCAAGAACTGCTTCACGGCGGGTTATAAGGGCGAGCGTGTTTCGTTTTCGGTTGAAACTTAGTTTTATCATCGGTATTGATAACGATATATTTTGTCTTCTAGAAATCTAAAAGATCCAAGTGGCAAGAACCTGTTTATGTGCTGCTGCACTGACCTGGCGCTGGAGAGCCGGGACTACGACTTGCTGTTCGGGCGGATGGACGCCAACACGGGGCTGCGCTCCCCCGGCCTGTTGGACCAATTCAATAACCCACACATTGATAGTAAGGTGAGCGACGAAGCGAAGTGGTGGCTCGGCTGCAACCATATCACATTGTTAGGCGCTGGTCTTTCTTTAAAACTGAGGGATCCCCGGAGCATACTTCCCTGCGCCACTCCGGAGCGGGTCGCTTGACCGAATGCGCGTTAGTGGCCAACCTGTGTCGGATATGTTCAGACAGCTCATAAGGCTTCCTACAAGATTTAACGACTGCTGTCATACAACAACCGGGACAACTCATTGTGGACTCCGAAGCGCGGACGCCACGAAAGCATGAGTTTTAGCACTAGCGGTCAGCCACTCAGCTCTCGGGGTGCTTGACATTGCTTAATTTTGTAGACTATGGTGTCATTCAGTGGCAGCTTTAAAAATAATTTTGTTAAGAATCTTCTTTCAATAAAAATATTTCGAATGAGTTTATTGTATGATGACATGTTTTTTGTTCCAAACTATTTATAATTTTTCTTTGTTGTTTCTTCTATCTTGTGTTTGTAGGTTATTGCTCTCAATGTGGCTGAACAACTGGTGAACAAGGGCCTGTTTGAAGATGCTATTACGATGTACGACATAGCCGAGGTGAAAATTTCTAATTTTATTTTATAAATCGTTTAATAAAGTAATGCACGCAAATTTAGCTACAACTTGGATAAATCTTACTCCATGTGCTCTTTCAGTTGTGTCAGTGTGTCGTGTGTCATGGAGAATTGCACTGTCTGTTATCTGTTTTTTAAGTTTTGAAATATAACTTAAGCAGTGGGACTGCTTTCAAGAGCTCCTTTTGTGAGCTCTATTAATAACCTAGCTTTTCTGGTATGAAGGATGTGGTAAGGCAGGGAAACTTACATGGTGCGTTCCAACTTAGTCCTGAGGAGAAACAACGCATTTGTGGCCGATCTCTGATAGAATTGCAATCTCATTTCCAGTTCATAGTGATCACTTAACCGGGTACACACTAATTTGTTTCTTATATGCTTTAAAAAAGGAGATATTGCTGACCTGTGAACAACTCCAAATAAAATAATAGTTCTGCTTGAAATCTTTTACAGACACATTGTTATTCCTGAGGAGTAACTTAGTGAATTATCGTATCAAAAAGTTAGCCATCAAGAGTGAGGTTTTAAAACAGAACACAGTTCAGTACTAAATGCCTGAAATTGGCGTGGCGTGTGGCGGTGGAACCAGTAATTTCTATAATCTTTGTACTTGAATGTGTATTGGTCGCAGAACCTGGAGAAGGTGCTGGAGCTGTTCTGCGTGCTGCTGGCGCAGGTGGTGAACAGCGGCGGAGGCGCGGGCGGACTGCGCGCGCGCCTGTCCGCGCTCGCCGAGCACGTGTCGCGCCGCCTGCGCGCCGCCGCCGCCGCGCCGCCCGCCGCGCTGCTCGACGCCTACAACAAGCTGTGCAAGCTCATGACCTTCTTCGACCAGTACCACGCCGACAACTACGAGGGCGCGCTCGAGGTGAGACTCATAGATATAGTACACGTAAAAAGGAATTGTTTTGTGGTGTGGACATAAACATTAATTCGCTAACGTCTAAACCCTGAAAACCCCTTGAATGGTCTACCTTGGTTTGATCCTAAGCTGTGCTAATATCTGAATGACTAATTTAGTTATCCATTCTGGACTTGAGCGTTTGTACGCGCAAACAAATGGAATCTTATTTACTATGAATGTAGAGAGCCTTAAAATAAAATTACTACAAAATAGATTGACAAAGAAAATAGAAATAATATAGCATCCCCGTGTGGACAGACGTTGCGCGAGTGCGAGCTGGTGCCGCTGAGCGCGGGCGAACTGGAGGCGCGCGTGGCGGCAGCACGGGCGGCACGCGGCGAACTGCTGCGCGCGCTGCCGGCCGTGCTACGCGCGCTGTGCGCCGTGTTGCTTGCGCAGCGCCAGCGCCTACGCGCGCTGCCGCACCCGCACAACAAGGTATAGCGCCCGATCGCCCTCTAAGTGATATAAGTATTTCCAACTCTCTGCCCAACCAGCTGGACTATGGGTTGTCCAAATATTTATTTTTAGTTGAACAATGATCTTATAACTAGACGTGTTCTCAGACTGATTTATTGTAATTATTTATATAATAATAAATAAGAAAAATCCTTTTTAATCACTTTAAAATCAAAACTAACTAGGTATTTATTAAAAAAAAGGATTAAAGCAAGATTAAGCACTGAAATATAGATGTTACAGCTACATTCTCGTAATTTTGCTCTTATCAATATTAAGAACTTTTAATCAAACCTAGAAATTGTAATGTTTTGAATTCAATGTTGATTGTACTTAATCCTAGATTTCTGTTTCTGTAATCATATTTTTCCACGTTCATTTAAGTTGTCTTTTACAGCAAATAGAATGGCTGCGTGAACAAGCTGAAGTTCTCAACACCTTTGCTGGAAACATTTCGTACAGGATGCCAGGCGACACCTACAGTCAACTAGTACAATTACAGATTCTCATGATTTAAATAAGTGTTCAATTGCTGCATGTAATAAATAGGTCATGCCAATAAAGATAATTTGTTTATTATTTTACATTTTTTATTTACAACTGTAACAGTAAATTTCATATTTTCGCACTCCTCTTAACCTATGCAGTGTAAGTTGACTGGAATTGAGCAATGGTTATCTGGTAAGATCGAAGTCTAAACCCAGTATTAAAATAGGAAGGAACATATAACAATGAAGAAAATCAGTCTTGTCAGACGCTGTAGTAAATTCTTTCAGCTAGTTGCCTCCTGACCTCAACTCCAATGTATAAGTCATTAACATTGTCATCGGACATTTCTGTTATTTCGTTTATATTTTGCATTGTATCTGGTTCTATATGAGGTATTGGATCAGTCAGACAAGCACGGATGCACAGATTATGTAATACAGCGCAAGCATTGATAATTTTAGCAGCTCTTTGAGGGGTATAGTGCAGGGGTCTCTTGTGTAGACACTGCCATCGTCCTTTAAGTTTGCTGATACATTTATCTATGCAAGTTTTTGTACGGCCGTGAAAGTGGTTATATTGTGACTCTGGAGTCCCTTGCGGGGCATGTGGTATGGGAGTCATCAGCCATGCTCTTTGAGGATATTTGTTATCAGCTGAAAAATAGTCAGTCATGAAAATGAAAATAGAGAATAGAATTACAAAACAATAATTTCAATATTCTTATAAATTAAATTTGGGAGGATGTTTTGTATAATAAATCTAACAAGCATTAAGTTGTATCAATAAATTGATATATGACGAAAATCAAATATCAATAAAACTAACCGACCAACCAGCCTGGTTCCCCTTGCCTGCTAATATTTTCAATAAACGATCTTATTATCATTTTATTCCAAATATATGCACTGCTGGCTGCACCTCCAAATCTGCAGCAAACTGCAATTATTCTTGAATCTGCATCACAAGCCTTAAAGAAAAGGATTGTACATATAAAGTTAACATCTTTTCATTGTTATATTTCCTTTCTTTAGATAAAGAAGGAGAATAACGTGCCAAGTTTTAAAAAAATATGTACAAGATATAAGAGTAGGTTTTGTAGTGATTGAGCATCTATGTTAATCTTATGCAAATAAAGTTGAAAAAATTAAAAAAATGTAACCTATATTTTTGCCAAGTTAGTTAGCCTTACTCAAAGCTTGTAAGTTCCTTCACATAAAAGTTTTGGCAAATGTTATAGAATGAAAATAACTATGCATAGATGACAGACAATTTTTAGTAAAAGAAAGGTTTAGATGTCTTACAATTTGTGCGTGAATTGAATATTGTCCTTTCTTATCATAAAATGCATCTTCATCATCTCTAGGGCAAACAATTTCTACCAAAGTGCCAT
>DWKL01004258.1:0-10739 GCA_018249415.1 Phareas burnsi
ATAATAATTCGTAGAAGTGAAGTTACCATCTCCGCCCTCGCAATCCGTTATGAAGTAATTCTTATTTCGGTTGTTGTCGGGTACCCGTACAGCGAAGTGATCATCGTAGTCCTTAGTACTTGTGCCGTTTCTACATACGACCTTAGATAGGTCTTTAGTTATATTAGAGCTTAGACGTGGGTGTCCATGGCTCGTAGTGACTTAGGACTCCTCTTCCAAGTGGAATTGATTACAGATGCCCATAAGTGGCAGGCACCGCTTACTGATTTCTCCTAAAGTTGAGTGTAAATGGGAAGTCGAAGGTTGAATGCGTTAAACTTACCAAGTACAACGAAGTTTCCACCGGGTTTCACAGCGTTAGAGATTTGGTTCCATTCAGCAGTGCCCCTGTACAAATATTTTAAGTTATATAGTATTGCTTACAACTAACACAATACACACGTAATATTCTTTAATAGGCGTTAGAACTTTAATTCGGCCGCGGAGGTACCAGCGCAGCCTTCACAACCAGCCCTGACCCAAGTGGATACAGGCTGGAGAGAAGAAATAATTTTCGAAATACATGAAAGAATGACGTGAAATTTTCGTTCGGTCACCATACCTGTCTGATACCTTCTGCGTGTTTGGGTTCGATACCTGACCAGGTAGATATCTAAATGATGAATTTTGGATTGGTTCTGGGTCTGGGTATTTGTGTACTCTTCTTGTATGCGTCTATGACCCATACACGATGAGTACACATGACACAGGGGCTCCTAGTGTGGGATTATGAGCGTCGAAAGTATTTGTTTGTTTGATTTTTTTATTATGTGCGAAGAGTAGCAAACAAATGTGATGTTAAATGGACACTGCAGCCCATGAACGCCCACATCTAATCTCAAATAGGATTGTAGTCCTATTTGAGGTCGTACGAAGATGCGTCACTATTTCTGACGACTATGATGGTCGTCTCGCTATATGTGTGCTCGGCAACCGCATCTCTCCAACCGAAACACAAAAACTGTTTCACGGCGGATCACGAGGATGGCGGTGGCACTTCTTCGGACGAACTATAGTTCTACCACAATTGATTGTTTGTTTGTTGGTTTATTTGTTTGCCTGTTTGTTGCGAATGGATCGTTAGTTCCACACTCACTTCTTCTTGTTTTCGACGACGAAGTGGCTCATGGGGCAACCACCGTCGAGCCATTGCTTGAGATGCAGGGTGACGGAGGAGCTGCCCACCTCGATGAAGTCCGTGGCGCGCGGCACCGGCGGCTTGGAGCCGCGCGTGCGGGCGATCACTACGTCCGATGCCTCGCCAGTGCCGATACTGATGGTCATTATACAACTTATATATAAAAATAATAACTTTATAGCCAGAGAAGGAGTAGCTTTAGTGGGGTAATGGTCGCGGCGGTATGAGGGGGGGGGGGGGTGTACTTGTGGAGTTGATGGCGTTAGTTGCGGGCTTGGAGGCGCGGTAGTGGATGTGGTGGTGATATTTTTTGTTGTGGTGTTGGTGATAACGGTATTTGTCGCGATGATTTACGTATTGACAGTGATGGTGTTAGTTATGATAATGGCGGTAGCGATGGAAGTATCGATATTATGGATGGTAAATGTGGTACTAGTGTTTATGGCACTGGCGATAGTGACAGTTGGAATGGAGTTAGTGAAGATAGGGGGAGTAGTATTAGTAGTAATAACTAATGTTAATCTAATGGTAAGATTGTGACTAGTAGCTAGGGATCTGGGGGTTCAAGTCCCGGGCACACGAAGCTAACTTTTCGAAGTTATGTCCGTTAGATGTAAACTTTGTATGTCCTACTAATAGAAATTAATTATCACTCGTTTGGATTATAAAAGAAAATATTGATACAATTAGTAAATGAATATAATAATTTCGTAATTATTCCTTTTGCAAGATGTGGAACGAACTTTCTCCTGAGGTATTCCCTGCGCGCTATGACATGGCGTTCTTCAAGAAAGGCGCAAAAGGAGCTCGCCTTCAAAGCCGGCAATGCATCGGCGACTCCTCTGGTGTAGCAAGTGTCCACGACGACGGTGACCACTTTCCATCAGGCTTATCGTTAGGTTTATTATATAAAAAAAGAAAAGGTATACTTTACCCGTTGTAAGCCGTCACGTAGAGTTGATATCTGGATCCGCAGAACAGGTTCTCTAAGGTGTAGGTGTCAGTGTTGCTAGGAATCTGACGGAAAGGAATTATTATCTATTTTAGTAAAACACGTCTAAGTTCCATGTTCAAAATAAAATTTTACAATGTATAACAAAATATTCTTAATTTCTATACGATGATCAACAAGCAACCAAAGTTCCAGAAACCAAAAGCGAAATATCTAAATGCGTGCATTCCACTCGACGAACCAGGCGACCACTACTTGACGGCTATTAGTTATGATCTCTAAATAAAAGGATGTACCTGAACAGTCTCCCAGTCGCCGAACTCTTGCTTGTAGTGGATGGTGTAGCCGGCGGCGGGCGACTGGTCCGCGTCCACGGAGGGCTTGAGGCGCAGGGTCAGGGAGGACACGGAGGACGACGCGATGCTCAGTTGCGGTGGGAATGGGGGAGCTGGATACATGTTTTAATATTAGTAGTAGTAGTAGTGGTGGTAGTAATGGTAGTAATACTTCTGCTACATGAATTATACACATCCGACACAGGATGTCCCCTAATTCATATCTTCTTCCATCAAGTCGAATTGGCATAATGTTGGAGCATGCCCCAAGCTTCTATTTGTGGCACAGACTCGTGCCCAGGAGTGGAGAATATCCAAAACGGGTTGGCTCCTAAATCATATTTTCGAACACCAATTCAAATTTACAGTGTGATGGAATGGATTCGAGTCTCCTCTAGTTTTGAAGAAAGACTCTTGTACAGCATAACTTGAGACCGTGGGGCTTAAAGAGTGTTGCAGTCCCCGAGTCCAACTCACCAAGAACAGAGAGCGTGTGTGTTACGGTGTCAGTGCCGAATTGGTTGTCGACGTGGCAGGAGTACTCCCCGGCGTCCTCGCGGGCCACGCCGGCGATCTGCAGCGAACCTTCGGGCAGCTGGCGGACACGTTCTGACGCTTCTAAGGGTTGGCCTTTCACCTACCGCGGAAAATATCGATATGTACAAAGATATTCAACTAAAACAAATAGAGACATCAGCAAATACATTCCACTAATCCGCATCGAAGCAGCGTGGTGAAGTACCCTTCAGGCTTTCCCCAGTTGTGGGAAGACCCGGACCCAGCCGAGGGACTAAAAAAGAGCTACAGCCAAGTAAAGAAAATATCGTATTATGATATATCATATATGTTAAATAAATTAGACGTTACATCGGCGCGCACAACTTCTTCCCAAGCTAAAAATAGGCTCTGATCTGTTTTCCCAAAAGGAGTATCACCATCATCATAACAATAAAATGTGTCAAAATACATAAAAAAAATTTGAAAGTTCGATTTGCTTTTCTCAACTTCCGTATTATTTGTAACCTTATAAAATGTCAACAACACAGACGTAGGTAGGACGCGCGGTCGGCCGTGTTTCGTGTCTCCTTTGTTTTGCGACGCGAAATCTACATAAAATATTCTTTAGAACGTTGTATAAATATTAACATAGTGACTAGTTTAATTTTTCCCGTTACCTTCCACAAAATGTTAGGGGGAGGAACACCGACAGCGAGGCAGGGCAGTTTCACATCTTCCTTGTAGGTCGCCGTGAACGATTCGTCGAATGAGGCAATCTTAGCGGGCACTGGAAAGAGAATATTTATTTATAGTACTTATGGTATATTTTATAAATATATTTTTTTAATTCATAAGAGTAGCAAAAAAGCGTGCAGGCCACCAGATGTTAAGTCGTCACTGCAACCCACATCTAACCTCAAACAGGACTGAAGGCATATATGAGGTCGTATGTAGAGGTGTCACTACACTTGAGGACTAAAACGGTCGCCTCGCTTGCAAGTGTACCCGACAGTCACATCTTTCCAACTGAAACACAACAATTGCTTCACGGTGGATTAAGAGAGCTGCGGTAATACCTCACCGGTCGATATATTTCTACCACCTATCAAAACAAAACCCTTTGACCCCTTGTCTCATAGAGCCGTACAACCAGCTAACCTATTTGTGTCTTATAGCAGCAAAGTAAAAAACGTTACTCTGCTGCTATAAAACTGCTGTTTAAGGCAGATTCTCTTTTTAGATACATCCTATCTTAGTCGTCAGGTGCAATGTATATGTAACCGACTTCAGGTAGAAGTCCTGTACCATTCGGAATTGACCCATGTGTCCATGGGCGGCAATTACCACTTAACATGAGGTAGGCTGCATGCTGCTTTCATTACATAAAACATATCGCTAACCTTTGTCACTGGGGCTGCAGGAGGCGGTGGCTGAGGGCTGTCCTTCGCCGATGATCGTGGAAGCGGTCACCCAGAAGTCGTAGCGGCCGGCCTTCAGTTCGGTTGCGGAGTAGCTAGTTTGCGATGCGGGTACCTGTAAACAAGTATTACTATAATGTACATTTTACTAAATCAACAAGAATAAAGTAATTAAATACTTCTTACAACTTCGCACAACGATACAGCACAAACATATAAATATTAAATACCGGCAAGGTTTAAAATTGTGATAAAATTGTAAATTAACATTTCATTTAATTTTTCATTCATTCAATAGTTCATCCACAAGTTGCGAAAAACATTGACAGTTGCTAATATTAGATTTTTTTTTGTATAGAAATTGTCTCTAGAAACTGTCAATTTAGAATCTGAAATGTATAACGAACTTTAAGGTAAGATATAGATTTTCATTCAATTAGGATGGCCTCGGGGCCTATCACTAGAGTAACCTAACCTAACCTTATCTGACGTGACATAAAATTGGCCGCATACTTATTTGTTAGGGCAACTAAATAAAGACTAACCTTGTTGGGGTGGGGTTCAGCGTTTTGGGCCTGTGTGTAGACATTGTAGTGTGTGACGACGCCGTTGGGTTGCGCGGGAGGTCTCCACGACACCAGGATCGATTCGGGACCCATCACCAAGGCCTTGACGGCGCGGGGGGCTTCCGGAACTGAGGTCCAAACATTGCACATCAAAATATTAAAGGAATGAATATCGTTCTATGTAAATTGTATTAAATAATTTCATTTTAGATAAAAAGCAAGGTTTGGATAATTTTCAATCCTCATGAGTAACAATGACGATTTAACAGTATTTCTGTTCAACTTAACACATTGACTGCGGCGCTAATATGCGAAACAATCCAACCGTGCGTCGGGTAACGCAACAGGCGTGTTCCAGTACGGCGGCACACACCGTGTGCATGCCAGCCGTACGGGTGTCGCGGAGAGTAAACCACGACAGGTTTTTTGCCGCAGTCAATATGTTAATAGTATATCAGTTCTACACGACAATAAAAACCACCCGAACGCGTGTCGCTCCACGCACATTTTTTAAGACCTATCCGACAATTCCAAACGCTTACGTGCACTCGATTTTTTTCATCTGTCAGTATATCAGTATATATCGTATATGTATATGGACTGCCTTATTTTTTGCGGCAACATCAATCCGCCGTCTTGAAGCTAACCTCATCCATCATTTAGCCGACTTCGACATTTTGAGGTTTTTATAACCAGTAAAATATAATTAAAAGTTTCATTATTTAAAGGTGCTGTATTAGAATACGATACCTCAAAATACTGCATATGCATAACTCGAATAGTGGTTTTTGATATGTAACGCTATTATAGCTTAAGGACGGCAGCAGTGTGCGTCGATTTATAAAATATACTATGTACCAAATTTTATCTATATAGTCCTAATAGTAAAAAGTAAAATGTCAATGACATAAGGACAGACAGACAGGACGAAATTATAAAAGTACATTTTTCCCATTTAGCTATGAAGCCCTAAAAGTTAATAAAGTTCGCTATGAAAATACATATGATGTAATATTACGTACCGTCTTGTTCGGTTTGGCAGTGGATAGGGGCAGATCGGACGCCGTCGCCTCCGTTGGTGGTCGCGAGCACTTCCATCGAGTAGTTGGTGAATTTCTTGAGTCCGTGGAGAATCGTTTCGCTGCTAGCAGTGATCTTGGTGTCTTTGGTCTTCTCGTCTGTAATAATAGGTTAGATGGTGTATATTGAAACAATAATCAAAAAATTCTAAATCAAATATATTTATGATCAGACATGTTTACAATATATTATGGTTGGAACCTTTCCTGTAACAACTGTAAAACAATTGAAGCCAGTTTCAGATGCGTAAGAATAGATATCATTTCAGTGCAGACTGACACACGACAACGCACGCATACCCGACAACTATCCATAAATCTTATCATTGACCATCTCTGATTATTAAATAATTTCTAGCTAACCGCTGTCGACACTCACCATACCAAGTTTCGCTGGGTCCGTAGATGACCTTGTATGCCTTGATGAGTCCGTTAGCGGCGGCGAGTGGCGGCGACACCCACGACACGCGGATGGTTTGAGCCGTGAGCGTGGTGCACAGCACGTCCTGTGGCGGCGCGGAGGGTGCTCCCTCTGCCGTGTACGCGCGGACTTCGCTCGATACCGGTCCAGAGCCCATCTTGTTGAACGCTTGCACCACGATCGCGTATTGCGTGTACGTCCTGAACACAGAACAATGTATGAGAGCTAGATATGATCATAATCATCAATCTTTTATTGTCCCATTGCTGGGCACGGGTCACCTCTAAAAAGGGTCCAGTGTGAATTGGTAGACTTCACACACCTTTGAGAACTTTAGAACTCTCGGGCATGTAGGGTTCCTTACGATATTTTCCGTTAATGCAAGTGAAAAGTAATTTTTTAATACGCACATAACTTCGAAATAATCAGGGGTGCGTGCGGCACTCGAACCCCTACCTAAATCGGCACTAAAATGAGAAGCCGGTATCTTACCACTGAACTATTATACGCTAATCCTTTCCCACCTATTGTCACCACTATAAGCCTACTGTTCTTTGTTCACGCTTTATGATTTTTAAAGAGAGCGCAACATTCATGTATTTAATAACAAAACTGGATACCTTAATTCCATCTTCTTAATAAATTTGGCTAACACGTTTCCGCGCATTATATTGTAAAAAGTATTCAAATACAGTTTCTAAATATACCAAAGGTATTCTTATTTTGTCCCGAACAGGCACAAACAACCGCCGCACCCACATTTGTATGTATCCAAACGAAAAGTCACGCACACAAGAAACACTTATTAGTGACGTCACGTTTAATTTAAAATTTCTTTGACATAATGGGAAATTGTTTATTGAACAACAATACTGCAATCTTGACCAGTGCTTGACGTCACAGCAATTATGAGGCAGTCACACAAATGACGTGTGCATAGCTCCACGGTCTGCGCAGACCGTAACCGATCTACAAAGTTAAGCAATGTCGGGTGCGGTCAAGAGTCGGATGGATGACCAGTAGTAGTAGCTAAATTTCACGCACGCTTCCTTGCTTCGGAGGGTACGTTAAGCTGTCAATTCCGGTTGTTATCTTACAATATTTACAAGATTTTCTCTTACTTGAGATTTAAGATGTCGAGATGATGTTCCTTTCCGGATTCCTTGGAGATGTCAACAGTTTCGAATACAAAGGATTTGTTGCTTGAAGCCAGCTTGTAACCAACGTAGTATCTGTAATAAATTACGACCATAATGTAAGTATGAAGCTAGCTACTAAAACAATATTATTGTTTCATAAGAATTAGGATGAGGACCCTTGAAGTTCGCCATTCCAGTCCTGGGGTTGAGGGGGCTTCCAGGTGACTCGCAGCGTGTGCTTATCGACGGCATCAGCTTTGACGTCTTGGGGCATGCCAGTGGGAGCTTCTTCAGCGGTAATGATGGTGACGGTTTCAGAAGGTTCGGAGGTTCCAAGTTCGTTTTCAGCAACAATCCTGATGTGATAGGCGGTAGCGGGGCGCAGACTAAATACTCCAGCTTCGGTGGCGTCTCCTGGTACTAAAACCCTAAAAAACACCCAAGATGTATGTAAATGATTTTTTTTTTAATATTGAATCAATGTTGTAAAAAAATGTATTCATATTACCTGTCAATATCCTTCTCCCAGTTGCCCTTAGCACGCTTGTATTCAATAAGGAACTTCTTGATCGGCGAGTTTCCGTCGTATGGTGCAGCCCACGACAGCTGAACGGTCCTTCCAGATTTGTCCAAAACCTTAAGGCCATATGGTGCTTCGGGTACCTCTGAAATCGTAATATTTCCAATAACAATCAACTAGAACTATATTTATTACTCAAGCAATGAAATAATAAATAATACTTAAGCAACGAAATAATTATTACGTTACGTTACCTTGAATGATCATGTTGATGCTGGTGTCGTCAGAGCCAAAAGCATTCGTCGCGACGCAGGTGAAGAGAGCGCTGTCTGATCGTTCGGTCCTTCTGATGCTGAGGTCGGATACAACTCCACCGGGCAGGATTTCTTCGCGGATGGTGTAACGGGGGTCCGATTTGGGTTCGAGGCGTTTGTTGTTCATGTTCCAGATGATTCCGATTGGCTAAGAAGAAAATGATTCATTATTATACTCATATTTTCCGTGCTTGCCTAGCGTGCCATAGTGTCGTACGGATAACAATCTGTAATCTTTAAAAAAAGAAAGACGTTCTAATTAAGGCCAGTCTACGATCGAGATTTTTTGTGAGAAGAACATCAAACGAGCGTTTAGGTCACCTGATGTTAAGTAGCCGCTGTAGTATATGGACACCCACATCCAACGTCAAACCGGAATAAAGTCCTAACTGAGTCCGTACGTAGTATGTGTTACTACTCCTCAGATGGTCTCCTCGCTGTAAGTATACCCGACAACCACACCTCTCCAAGTGAAACACAAGAATTGCCACACAGCGGATTATGAGGGTGACTGTGGTACCACTCCGGTCGAATTATATTTCTGCGACCTATTAAAACTAAGACGGGACTAAAGCCAGTTTAAAATGCCTGAGAAAAAATGTCAGTATGAACTGAAACTTGACAACGCACGCTTTGCTGCTAAGCGGCAGGATAGGTATAAAAAATATTACAATATAGACAAAATGATTATGCCGATCTTACCTTTTCACCTTTAGCTTGGCATTGCAGAACGGCGGGTTCGCTACGGCGGGCAGTTTGGTTCCTCATCTTAATTTCGAATTGGGGTGGGGCTGGAAAGTATAGTCAAATTAATCATACCCTTCAAATGTTATTAGGTATTATATTATCAGTCTGAGAGGCAAACGCCCTTACCTTGTACACTAATAAGAATAACAGCAGACAGTCCAGATCCAATTCCATTGACGGCTTCGCACAAGTAATATCCCTCGTTCGTCTTTTGGATGTTCGCAATAGTAAGAGTTCCATCTTCCACTTTCACATTAGGGTTATTAGGCTTAAGGTCCTTGTAATCGCCAGGCGTATCCCCTAGAATGTTAAAAGAAAAATCAGAAATAGTTTTCTTAGCAGGAATAAAAATGTTTAATTGTATCTGTTTAAAAAGATTTTGGATCGAATAAAACTCTGTTTTATTTTGATATGTAAAAACGGATAATTACAAATATTTCTATAAGTGTAGATTTTTTTATGTTAGAAGACAAACAAGCGTGGAAGCCATCTGATGTTAAGTGGTCACTGGAGCCCATTGACACATTTAACCTCAAACATGATTTAAGTCATATCTGCGGTCGTACATAGATGCGTCTCAATTTCTGAGGACTAAGATGGTCGTCCTGTTTATAAGTGTGCCCTCCAACTACGTGACTCCAACCGAAAAACACGAATTGCTTCACATACGACGTACCTAGACGGTCGAATTATAATTCTACCATCTGTTAAAATTAAATTGCAGTGTTTCCAAATGTTCAGAGCTTTATCGTCTAAAAATCCTTTAAACGCATAATATATTGGTTGACCCTTAATATATTGGTTAACCACTCAAGGTTTAAGCCACTGAATGAATGGACATCTTACCTTCAGCCCTCTTCCATGTCACTTGAGGCTTGGGGAAGCCGTCGGCCTTACATTCAACCTTGGCATCAGATCCTTGAGCAAAAGCCTTATCAGTGGGTTCCAGAATCCAACGAGGAGGAACTAAAATATCACCAATTTATTAGATTATGCAAGACTCTCATGGGTTTTGTAAATAACATATGATTATTTCTTTCGTGGCCTTTGTTCAAACACGTTTTTCCGAACTTTAATTTTTACAGACTTGACATTAAAACATCTAAGGTGTAAATTTCTATCACTGTAAGCGTTTTAGAGCTATTTTACGGCAATGACTAAACCCATATGATTTATAAAAATCCTCCGGTAGTATTAGCATTGTATTGAAAAAATGAAAACCAGAAGAGGTCATAATTATGAGAGTATCAGAACTCTGACGCGCTGTAAAATCGTAAGCGATTTCTCAGTTTGAGCAAAACCAAACGCAGTCGGTTCGGTATCAACCCACATCGGAGTATGGTTTAGTATGCCTCAGGCTTTAGTATGCCTCATAGTTACAGGAAGAAACCCGTGGCAGGCTGTCGGATGTAATAGGGTGGTCGCCAATTATAATTTATATCGACAAATATATACTTCGAACCATTCATAGGAATCACCGACTAGACGCTATTAACACCAAAAAACGCAAAGGGCAAAAACCCAATGTTGCCGAAAAATAGACATACATACACTCGAAAAACATATCCCTCCT
>DWKL01004259.1:0-10737 GCA_018249415.1 Phareas burnsi
TGTTATGGTATGTATATTAATAAACTCGTAAAGAAGCTTGGAATTTTGCAGTTATTTTAAATTTACAAACAAACACTTTAAGTTTATTTATTTTTATAGATTAGATATATTGTTGTGCTTTTAAGTAAAGACTATTTCCTTTTCCATTCGACCATTTCCTTTCGATTCTATATTTTGCTGTCCTTTACCTTTGTTGACTTGTCATTATTAAAGATTTTCAACCCTTTTTTATGTGCATACTCCACCATGCCGCTCCAATGCGGATTGGTGGAGTAAAGATGGAAGTATTCAAGATATAATACTGTGATAGTTTTGTACAGAAATGTTCAATAGCAATCATCTGGTTTAAGTTCTAAGCACAGCTTTCATCGCGGAAAAGTTCGATGTAAAACAAATTGGAACGCATGTAGAGGCCGTAATAAAAGCGAAGGCATAAATAAAAATACATTTTAACCTCAAATCATCAATACATCAAGAATGGAAAAGTTGAAAATAAATTAATTTATTTTATCGAACAGCTTATTATTCGCATACGTATTATGTTGATTTAAAATTTATCCTCATAATAATTTTGTTACATATTCATTTATTGTTTTTCATTAATTGATCGATTTGATTTATTCATATTTGTAAGATAACTTAACGCAATGACTGTATAAGAATATTATACTTTAAGGCGAACTTTTTAAACTTCTACTTACAACTTTACAAGCTCATGGCGTTTGAACTGGTTATAATGAGAACTGCAAAAAGATGTATATCCTCGATTGACTCCGAATAGCGTGGACATATTCTTAAACACATAACACTTGTCGGTGGTCACTAAGACAATTTCTTATCCGTCATTAGAATCTTTATTGCTATATTTTGTTAGCGGCGTGTTTATTGGAAAGCGCAAGTACGTGAAGGGTGGAAGGCACTAACCTCGTGATGTGAGGAGCCAGGGTTGGAATGTTGTTGCACTCGGTTCGACGAATGATGAAGGGTATTGGATACACGACCGCGGGACGCGTCCGGCCCGGGCGAGGTGCGGCGAACGTGTGTTGTACGATTCGTACGCACCAAGCCGCGGGCGGATATTCGGCCGGCGCCTCGCTAGCCTCCCCCTTGTTTTGGACTGAAGACGCGTTTGATTTTGTACAACTCAATTACGCCTTCCCAAACATCAATATGAACCATTTAATGAAGCCGTGACCGCTCTCACCCGGGTCAATGGTGTCTGGTTTACTCTAGTTGTAAGTACTTCATGATTTTTAAAGCTCATGTAGGCTTTCTTGCGTATATTTTATACAATTTGAGGGTGCGTATGGCGTTTGATTTTAGATATTTATGGCATTTAGATTTTTTTTTACTAAACCTAGCGATAAAACAGGCGGGCCGTGATCACCGTCGCTTACGGACATTTGCAACACCAATAATTGCCAATGAATCGCTGGTTTTGAAGGAGAGCTTTTTTTTCACTTTTTATGAAGAATCCCATGTCATAGCGCGCCGAGAATACCTTAGTAGGAAGTTCGTTTAGATCTTAATTTATCGGGTGTGCCTAGTATAGAAGAAACGCAGCTAAACGTGAATGGAAGCCACCTGTTTGATCTTTTCAGCTCATAGACATCTGTAATGATATGTTTTGACCCTCATATACTATCTATACAAAAAACAAATCCATAACAACAAGTATAACATTTCGTTTTCTAAAATAAATACGTTTTAACACAATTTAATCAAGTGACTGCTCAACCACATCGGAACATCGTGGTAATGTATGGTAACAACCTCCCCCAGTTGGCGAGAGACCCGTGGTCAAAAGTAAATTAAAAAACTTGCAAGCATTCTAATGATTAGTAGTCATTCTAGACTTACATTTAGGAGTTTATGGATAAAATAGAAACAAAAGAAAATTTGGTAACTTAACCCGTAATTAGTCTGATGTGCGTACGTTACCTTTAGCTATGATATTTATAAATATTGCCTTAGACTAATAAAGGTAATGAGGAAAACGTTTATATAAAACTTTGAGAGCGTATATAATACAGATTAAATATGGTTCATAAAAATATTATCTGATTTCAGTATCCAACTTTGGGTTTAAAATAGATATTGGCTTTTATAGAATCGGCTATTTATATTCACTTAAAACAATATTTGTCTTACCAAATAGACATTTTGTTAATACGTACCTAATTATAATTTAAAAGCGCTATCTTCGAAATATAGAGTTTTCATTTCACTAAATTATATTTATAACAGTATTAGGATAGGACAGGATTATGTTTGGAAAACAGCGATGACTTAGTTGGTTAAGTTTCCGGCCTCTCATACTGAGGGTCGTGGGTTCGAATCTCGCACGTACCCCAAATTTTTCGAAGTTATGTGCGTATAAGAAATCAATCGTTACTTGCCGATGAAGGTGCTGGTGTGATGACATGAAGGGTGAAGGAAAAATCTTTAGGAGCGGCCTCAGATAATGCTTCAGCTGATAACTGAGAAGATTGATAGTAAACGACCAAGAGATCGTACCTTGACAACAAACTCCACGACGCGGTACATGATGCAAAGAACAGGACCAGATGGCACAGTGTCCAGAGATGCTTCCTGGGAGGAATCACGACCCTTGGTAATGATGATTGCGACGTGAGGTGGAGAAAGACAGATATCCATATGCGTCAGTGGTGACATACTGGTGGATTGCATGGACATCGGCCACTTCTTTGATATAAAAAAGATAGTTAATTAAAATAAATGGATAACAATTTTGAGCTTTAACTATCCGCTAAGCCCTCATGTAAATGCTCTTCTATCTCTTCTTTCTGGAAGATTCTAGACAAGTATACATGGTAAAACTGTTAAGTTATATAATAGCAATATAAAAGAAAACAGTATTATAGTTACATTATAGAAAATTGTATGTTTTATGTTAGAAGAGTAGCAAACGAGGGTGCAGGCAACCTGATGTTAAGCGTTCACTGCAGCCCACGGACACCCACATCAAACCCCAAATAAGACAGAAGATCTGTCTAAGGTCACACGTTCTTTGCTTCTCAGGACAAAGATGGTCGCCTCGTTGTAAGTGGTAGACAACCACACCCCTCCAACAGAAACACAAAAATTGTTTCTCGGCGTATTATGATTACGGCGGTAGTACCTCCCTAGACGAACAATAGTTTTTTTTTTTATGTTTGTAAAGTAGCAAACGAACATGCGGACCACCTGACGTTAAGTGGTCACCGCAGCCCATGGACACCCACATTCAACCCCAAACAAAACCGAAGTACCGTTTGAGGTTGTATACGGATGCGTCACTACTCCTGAGGACTATGACGGTCGCCTCGCTATATGTCTGCCTGGCAACCGCACCTCTTCAACCGAAACACGACAATTGCTTCACGGCGGATTATGAGGGTGGCGGTGGTACTTCCCCAGACGAACGATTGTTCTACCACCTGTTCTACAGATTCTACAGTTTCTTAGTCTTCAGGAGTAGTAACGCATTTAAGTACTACCTGAGATAAGACAACAGTTCTGTTTGAGGCAAAGGTGGTTGTCTATGGGTTACAGTGACCACTTAACATCGGGTGGTCTGCACGCTCGTTTGCTGCTCTTCTCACATAGGAAATGATTTTTGAACAACAAACGGACGATATAAATAGCTGCGGGATATTGAGTCTCATAAAATTGAAAATTGCAATAATACAACTCGTGGCCTTAAATCTAGGTCACCTACTTAGAGGAAGATCTGGGAAATAGGATTACCTAGGGCAGAAAGTAGGTGTAGCTTAGGCGATAGATATACTAAGTCTTGCCATATATATGGTTACAATGAAAAACATTTTCTTATTGTACGTAACATTTATTACTAATACAGTGTGTTAGTTTAATACATTAATATAAAACCATTAAAAATATATAAAGCTTATTCGAAGAGGTCTCCATTGGCTGCAATACAGTCCACAGCACGCAGTCTTTCTATGGGAAAATTCTTCACTGCCAATCGTATGGATTGTTTTAGGGACTCCAAATAATCATGGTGTTCAGAGAAAGCTTTATAGCCTTGTGGCCGCTTCGATTGTATGTATACTCGATAACCAAATCTCTCCGACTGTAACAAGAATTGCTTCCCGGTGGATTATGAAGGACCTTCATAGCAAATGAATCATGTTTAGTTCTACCACGTATTAAATCCAATCTACCACTGATTAAATATCTTGAATCCAATAACTTTCATGTTCTCCACGATATAGTTCTGTTCAATGAAGCTATAAAACCTTATAAGCATTCAATTATTCAATTTAGTCCGCACGTAGCGCGCCAAACACATTGCGTAGCGCCAGCGTAGATCCCGTAGCATAAGCTATTTCTACGCACACTGTACGAAGAGGCTATCGCTATTGACAGCATAGACGAAATGCAAATTATTATGCACTGAAAACTTGAACTTACGGCTGAAATGAAAATCATTACGTGGTTCAGTAGACTTCATATACTTTTGAAGAGTTTGTGGAGACTCACGAATATAGATTTCCACGCCATGTTTTCTTTCACCGTTAAAGCAAGTGTCCGTTATTTTGCACATAATTCAGGGGTGTGTGATATAATGGGTAGGTGTGAGATATAATGTAAAAATACTTATAATTCTGTGACTCATACAGCCTGTTAGCGCGATCAATCGTGTCATATTTTCTATTCCTAGCTCTACCCCTATTTTGTATACCAGAAAATAACAGATCACTGGGGAGTAAAGAAACATTAACATTTTAATGGCGAGATGGATTAGGATGAGATACGGTGGGTAGATAGTTTGAGATCCGGATTAACATAAAGGCTACTTTGGTCCTGAAGGCTCCGAAGATCCCGAGGGAATACATAAGGGACAGGATAAATTTCGTTCCGTTTCGGTCACAGGTAAAAAAAATATTATAATATAATATATAAACACAAATATCTAAACAGTAATCTAAGTTAAGTGAATAGATGTCTGTGGCTAGGCTAGGCTCTCACTGCTTCTAAATACAACAAACAAAACTATGCAAATTGTAAAACGTATCACAGGGTTGGAGTCAAGATGGAAACACAGTAGCCGTAAGGAGGTCGCTCTGGTACCTATACCCACTGAGCTGGTTAGCTTGACTAGTAGTAGCCGTAATGACGGTAGCCGTAAGAAGGTCGCTCTGGTACCTATACTCACTGAGCTGGTTAGCTTGACTAGGTTGTAGTATATTACCAAGCTCGAATCCTGTGTTCCCCTTTTAGCAATAATACTTTAATCCCACTCTCGGATGAAAAGTAGGTTATATCCTTACCTCCTACCTACTGTTCTAAATTCTAGTAAAAAGCTCGCTGTTAAAAAGTTCACTGTTTTAAATGATTATCTCAAATACATATTTTTTTTTATATATATTTGTTTATTTATTTAACTATCTATGTAGAGGGCAATGTATACGAAAATTCAGTTTTAATTAAATTTTGTACAAATGTTTAATACTTTTTTAAAAATAATACAAACAAAAAAAGATCCATATAAAGATTTTAAAATCGTAATCTTTTATTTCCTAGTTATTTTATACATTTTTACGAGGGAAAAAAGCCAATAATTTAAAATAACTTATAAACATTTAAATTTTTAGCTCATGTAAAAAAATATATTTCCTGGCTTCGCGTTCAGTACAAATAGCCATTATGTTTCAAAGACAGTGCAAACGTTTCATAATGCCAATTATATACTAATATGTGAAGAGAAAGCTTTTTGAGCATATTGCGCGCTCGGAGGATTGTAAGATTTAACATAGTGAAAGTTTATATGGAGAAGGAGTGCGGGTAACTAAAATGGATATATAAAATGTGTTACAAATGCATTAAGTTAAAGAAAATAAAACGATACTGTCAACTTCAAGCACATAAAAATCAAAACTGTAGTCAAACGGTCGCGAAGAGTAGAGATTGTTGCCAAGGAATCTTATAATGTCAGATTAACTAAATGAGTTTAGAGGTCATTTTAAGTCCGTCGATACAATAAAGTACTTTTTTTTTATTTACTGTAAGAATGCTATGAATATAAGGGTACCTATACTATTTACCCAAAGAACCTCATTATCGTTCAAACCTAATTAATAAATTACAGTCGAATTTCGACCCTTGGGCGATCACTTATTTTTATTTATAATTGATTTATCATTGTATATAATCATGATTTTTAGCAAAATGTTCGTAGTACAAGTAACAATCGAACGTAGAATTTAGCGAATTATCATATAGCTTCGGTAGCTCAGCTGGTAGAGCAATGGATTATTCGTGTCCGTGGTCGTTGGTTCGATCCCAACTCGAAGCCTGCTTAATGCCTAAATCAGTCTTTTGCAAAATTTTCATTTTTTTTTAATTTTCACTTAAATCATTATGACATTTTAGTTTTTTTACAAATATCTTCATTAGACTTATGTATATTATTGATCAGTGAACATATTTGAATGGGAATATAAATTTTGATTACCTTTGTATACAAATAATTGTTAATTAAAGTTTATAACAATTTTTAATATAATTAAAAAATAATTTCATTAAGTTTATAAAAACACTTAAATATGTTTTTTCTGTAATGTTTAAATTTTTATTTCAGTAAAATTATCGTACTACTAAATTTATAAAACTTTTTAAACAGGACGTCAATAAACGAAATGTCTATTTTAATCATATTTCAATAGAGCTTTAAATAAAACTCTATCTTTACAATTAATCGTAACCAAATATAACCATGTTACTAACTTGACAAGTTAGATAACTTATTATAATTAGCTAATATATAAGGCAATTAATAATTAAATAGAAACTAAAGAGATAATTAGGTAATATGTAAGGCAATTATTTTTTTATAACGTTACAGTGTACCTATATATACTTGTGTGGCTGCACTCTTTTTTTGTCTTACCGCTGGGCACCGGACTATGTCTCTCCCCACAACTGGAGAACGCTCGAAGTATCCTCCACTACAATGTTCCAATGCGAATTGGTGCATTTAAGTCTAAATCTAAGGTGTATTTTTTTACGACGTAACTAGAATACGAATTTAACGAATTATCGAATGAAACTTATATATGACAAGTGTCTTGAATGGATTTGTTCTTAGCGTCGCTAGCTTCGGTGAATCGAAATTATTCATGTAATTGTGTAAGATAACTAAAAATACTGTATATAAGACACAGGAACAACAGAAAAAGATAGATTATTTTAAAATATCTATAAATAATTGATTAACTTGTGTATAAATCTTATTTATTACGATCGTTAAACCGTTGTACAGTAACGCTACGCTGCTGTTATAAGAGCGATGTGGCTCTGGAGCGAAGACCTCTACCACCTCCAGTGTTATGCGTTTTAACGTTATTGTATTAACTTAACTGAATGACTGCTTCCGTTTTTATTACACAAAGTCTTTATGCGGGCTTAAAAGCTTCATATAGCTTCATACAGAAGCTAGCTGTTCAATCGAAGCCACTGAGTAACTATGAAAAGTTTCAAACTAATTGAACATCAAATGACATCGATGTTTTTAATGTACAGTAGCAAAGGAACATACCTACATCCCATCTTATGTTGAGCCCTCACTATCACCTTTGAACAACTGTAACCGACCTCAGACAGGGGTTCCCGAGGCTCCTGAAAAGTTCCCGAGGTCTCGGAGCTCCTTTGCTACTTTTATACTATATAAAACAGAAAAAATGTTATAGGAATTAAATTTGGATGATAATTAATTAATGGAACAATGGAACTAACTCAAGATCACCATTTGCATGATGACGGTCCCACTGACTGGCCATGTGTCTTCTTCTGGATGAAAAGGGTTAGGCCATAGTTTAGTATGTTGATAAAGAGCGGATTGATAGACTTCACACACCTTGGAGAACATCGCGCACCTAGATTTGCACCTGTTAAAACAAATGATAATTACGTCCAATACTTGCATAATTTCTAAAAATTGGAGATGCTGACTGAAATTTAAACCGCAGACTACCCGCGTGAGAAGTTCAAATTCGAAACTCTAGGCTATCACTGCTTACCAAACCAATCTTCTATTTTTAAATTTGTAAGTAGGTGTTCTAACAGCTGGACTGCTTTCGTGAACAATGATTTATCCACCACTCTGCGTGCCTGAAATCAAAAGTAATTGGGCAATGTCTATGGCCAGTGTTGACATTAACATGGTAGAACCTAATAGGTAGTAGGACTATAGTTTAATTCGTGAAATGCCGCTGCCATCGTCATAATCCACCGTGAAGCAACTTTTGTTTCGTTTCGAGGGATGTTGTTATGGATACACTTGTAACCGAGGCAGCCATCTTAGTACTCTTTGGCCCTGTTTGAGATTAAAGGTGACTGTCGTTTACAAGCTCGTTCGCTGCTCTTTTAACATGAAAAAGAAAGAGGCCGAGAGATGTTTCTTTACCGTAGGCCATTCAGGGACTATATGGCAGCGCATAATCACCAATGTTCGGTGAAGAACTATAACTGATATCGATAAAACCCGAACAAATTACCAATGTAGCTCTCAGAATTTGCAACGGCTAAATACCGGTGGACGGGTCAATCGAAGGACTGTAAATCTAATGGAAAAGACAAAAATTCTCGAGGACCTTTGGGCAAAAAGAGCACAAATCGCTTCCAGACCACGTGGACTAATGATCTGAGGAAGGTGGGCCATCACAGGAAACGACGGCTGGCCCGAGCGGCGTAAAAGAGAAAGATAGTGATCTTCTGCTTCCAAAGGTTGATGTATGAGCTGTAATAATATGTAAGCATCTAGAAAAATACGATAAGAATAATATAAGAGGTAAGCATCGATTCAGTATATGTAATTTTGGATTTACGTAGCCTATTACGCAGCCATACTTTCTATATGCTTAAGGAATGTTGTTATGAAAATACAAAACCAAACAAAAAGCTTGTGAAGTTTGGAAGGGAAGGGAAAAGGATTATGAATAAAGATGTGTTTGCACTTGAAAAATCCACTTAGAACGCAAATTAATAAGTTTACTACTGTGATATTGCCACTTTCAGCATCAGTTCACTTAAGTTCTGTTTAGATCTCATAACAAGGGTGTGTGTGTAGTAAGATGGTATGGTTTCCATCTTACTACACACACACGTATGGTTTCATTAATTTCAATCGTTTATAATATGCACATATTATGGTGGTGTGGTACTTATCATTCGGCATTTAGTCTAGACATTAGCAGAATGGTATAACAGTAGAGAAATGTAGAGAATAGTATAACAGATACAGTGTAGTATGGCCTTAGCGTGTCGGTTATAAGGCTTTAAACAGAAGTAAAGGCTGTGATTCATTTATTCTACCACCGTTTCGGATGGAGGCTTAACTTTATGAAAGAAGGAAGCGGCATCCTCGCGCGCAAACTCCAGCCACATCCTTTATATAGTTTTTATTTACAAGAGACATTAACTTATCACATCACGGTACTGGGGCAAACGTTACGTTATCGTATTCATCATCATCATCATCAACCCATTAATGTCCAACTGCTAGGCACGGGTCTCCTCTCAGATTGAGAAGAGTCAGGCCCTAGTCCGTTACGCTGGCCTAGTGCGGATTGGTAGACTTCGCACATCTTCAAGAACTTTACAGAGAACTCTCAGGCAAGAAAGTATCCTCATTATGTTTTCCTTCATCATTAAAGCAAGTGATAATTAATTTATAATACACACATGACTTGGAAAAATCAGGGATGCGAGCCGGATTTGAAACCCGGACCCCTAGTTTGAGAGGCCGAATTTTTAACTACTAGGCTATCACTACTTACAAATGATTAAATATTAATTGTACTGACTTTATAGATATTTATTATACGCGGTATGCAAGCTACAAGTATTCCACTTAGTTCACTTCGCGGCCGTCGGCTGTTACAACTTGATACCATAATGTTACACCATGGTCTCTTGCCTCTGTCAAGGGCATAGGACGTACGTTAGAGCGCTTTCATTTCAGCGCACCATCCATAGTAATGACAGTGCTTCTCACATTTAGATTGTACAGTTCTAAATTCATGGTATTTCCCACTGAATATAAAATGCCTACACTTGGCCAGCGTGGTAGACTATGGCCTAAACCTTCTCATTCTGAGTAGAGACCCGTGCCTAGTAGTGGGACATTGCGTTGTTGATTATAATGACGATGGTGTTGATGCATGTGACTTCTAACTCAAAGACGCTAGGATTCGAATCCTAGACCCTCAGATTGGGAGTCCGTATTTCACTGTTCTCGAAGCGTGGTTAATTGGGACAAAAAGAAAACTAGCATTTATTATTCACAATATACATTTATTTTTAATGCAAAAACGCATTCCATATACTCCATACGAGTATTCCATACGAGTACACAAACCATTTGTGACAATTTTACATATCATTTTAATTACTTAATACTTGATAATTATCGATACGCTATATAAATATATTAAAAGACATATCACACATATAACAGAGCAACGACGTAATTACGTTTTTACAATTTTTTAGGACATATGTTTATAAGTTTGATATTGTAACTATCGCTCGTATTTTTAGACATATCAATTCATATCTCTATTGAAAATTACTCTAAAAACTACTCTGAGATATTTTTCTGTAGACAGATCGTCTACGACGGGAACTAAAGACACCAACAATTACACATGCCAATTCTGTCATGCTTGTACTTACGTCATGTTCTTTTAGATAAGCTATATATGGTCAAAT
>DWKL01004260.1:0-10736 GCA_018249415.1 Phareas burnsi
GGGAAGCGGAGACCTTAACATCAGGTGGCCTGCATGCTCGTTTGCTACTTTACAAACATAAAAAAAAAAAAAAAAAAAAAAAAAAATAATCTCTGTCCACTATAAACAAATCATTTATATAAATCTTGGTGGTGGTGGAAACAATATACGAAGACTTGAGTGTAAATTTCGTAGCGAACTGTTTCATTTCATCTTTGATATCCTAGATTTATGAAGAGATAATGCCTTTGAAATTATCCCTATGGTATTATTATTAGTTTACACTCAAAGGTTGAACATAGATGTATAGAAAAATGATAAGTGTATACATTAGTAATGTGGATTTTCGCGGCGAATAGAAAATGGGCCTTTTGCATCGTCATCAGCGTAGTGATCACCGTTTTATATTAATTTATATCAAGTTCAGTATACTGTATATTGGACACGCATATAAAAAAGTTTATTGTAATACTGTTGTTTGTCGTAACATTGTTGTTTTATGGAATTATTATCCCAAATAGTGCTCTCATAATTATATTGGATTTTTTTCATTTATAATTAGAATATATTATACTCAAACTTATATGTAAATAAAATAAAATAAAATATCGCTTTCTACATTCATAGTTCTACACTAGGATTATATTTTTAGTGCGCACTTTGGACATATGAACATGGGTGGCAGGAATCATGATGGGAAGAACTGAAGATCAATGGCGCGCCTTGGGAGAGGCCTATGTACAGCAGTGGACTGTGGGCTGGTTATGATGGTCACATATGTATATGAATCTAGGTCTTTCAATACTCGTGTTTGTACCCGAGTATACAAGAACCTAGATTCAGAACAGAAATCTTAATTCTCATTTAGATGTCTGCCTAGCACGTTTCCGAACTCGGAGCCCTCAGCGGGTCAGACCCGTGTGGTGACCGTCGATACAAACTTAATAAATAAATATTCGGAACATAAATAAAATATATTTTTAACCAATCATCGACTGAATGGAAGTTTAATCGTTCATGGGATAAATCATAATAGTGTGTATAACATTATATTGGATATATCCAATAGTATTCGGGGTTGAAATTGATTGGGTATTTAAAAGCCCGTGGTATCCATTTTTATAATGTGTTTATCTCTTAATCGCCTTTGTACAATTATTTCCTTTCCGATAATTTACACCTGCATAATTTCAGCAAATAATTTCCCGTAATGCTCGTTCAATGGTGTTTAATATTGGTGTAATAATGATTTAAGCTGCGTGTTGCGTTCTAGTAGTTATGTCGGGCGTCTGGTTTGGATGTAATGTAACAGATGGGTTTCGAATCTTAATTACCCAGAGGAGACATGCAGTGGAGTGTTATAAACGCTTAGATATAACATACAAATCCTATTACGCTAAGTTCTGAATAAATCAGTTGAAATCAAATATTTTTCTAGTATTAGATACTTAATAAACAATAAAGTAGAAATAATAGTAAACAATACGATACAGCTTTATTTTTATTTTTGAAACAGTATTTTTAAAGTGTTTTAGTAGTAATTACATTTAAAATAATTTACGATCTTGACTCTTCTATATTATTTCAACGCTCTTTTCATATCATACCAGATAAAACTTTCTCACACACTGTAACTTAATAAAACTGTATTTATGCAATTTTTTCATAGGTGGTAGAAACATAGTTCGTCAGGGAAAATACCATCGCCATCTGCTATAAAGCAGTTTTTGTCCATCGGCTGGAAATATACGGTTGCTAGGCAGACTTACAGCGAGGCGACTATCTTAACCCTCAGGAATAGTAACGCATTTATGTACGATCTCAGCGTCTCCTTTAATATAAACAGGTGTAATGAAAATACTTTCAGTGGAATCCAGCACATATGTATTCATTAGGAGTCCGCTTGTGTTAAGTGGCCACTGCCTCAAATAGAACAGGAATTCTACCTAAGGTAAGTGATAGGTGGTAGAACTACACTTCAACGAGGGAGATGCCACTACCGCCCTCACAATCCGCCGTGAAGCTATACTTGTGGTTCGGTTAGAGGTGTGGTCGTCGGGCAATTTACATCGAGGAGACCACCTTAGTCGTCAGGACTAGTGACGCATCTACCTACGAGCTCAGATAAGACTGCAGTTCTGATTCAGGTTAAGTTAGGTTAGGTTAGCGGTGACTACTTAACGTCAGGTGACCTGCACGCTTGTCTACTACTTCTCAAACATAAAAAGGTAGATCACTGTTGCTACTCTTGATAATAAAATCAGAACTCATCTTAGTATCCCTGCCTAATCACACTGACAAAGTTAGGACGTCCCATGTTCGTATCTCTTACCACAGCCTTCAAACCAGAACACAGCGGCTTTGGACTGCTGTTGCAAGTCAGAAATGGGTACGGCGATAGTACTTCCAAAATCGAACCAGGAATCTTTCTACCGCTATAACCTTATGTATGCCAGGACAGAGATTCAGTTCTAGATATTTCTAGAAACTTCTAGATAATAATGTAGATACGTATTTACTTCTAATATTAGACTAATAATTGATCTTTTCCTATCCAGTTCAATCAGTACATACGATTGTTTGACCCCAGAAAAATGAAGAAATCACGTGGACTGGTGAAAATGACATAAGTCAACATACCGACAACTTATATCAAACTAATTTACATCCACAGGGAATCGAACCAATTATATATCAGAATGGAATTTTTACAAACCTATGTTCACAAATGCAGGTAATTTCTGAACACAGCTTTATAACCGAACGAAAAATGGTTAACCTGAAACGGAATGTTATGATAGCGTAACACGATATATCAATCACCTTATTTATAAACGCATAAATAAATTGTGCGTGTTTGTAACATCTCTTAAGCCCATCTCAGGTCGAAGGTTTTTTGATAGTTATATTCTTATGTAATAGAAATTGCATACAATTTGACATCAGAATGTGTATCGCCTTCTTTATCAAAACATTTTGTGCCCGAAAACAAAGCAATTTTATGCGAAGACGCCAAACTACAATCAAACAATTTATCTGTCACACGATCTTCAATAAATGGTAGAACTATTGTTCGTCCGGGAATACCACCGCCGCCTTCACAATCCGCTGTCAAGCAATTGTTTCAGTTAGAGAGGTATGGTTGTCGGGTAAACTTACAGAGAAGCGATTGTCTTCATCCTCAGGAATAGTAACGCATCAACGTACGATTTCAGATAGAACTTCAATTCTGTTTAAGGTTAGATGTGCGTGTCAATAGACTACGGTGATCACTTAACACTAGGTGGCCTGCACGCTCGTGTGCTATTCTTCGAACATAAAAAAAAGTGGTAAGTAAAATTAAGTTCGGATATAAGCAATTATGATAATAACAGGATACCAAAGTGGCATTTTAAAATCAATATTACAAGAAAAAGTCGTAGTGTGGAAAATGGCGCCCAACGCGGGGCAAACGATTAGACGCATCTGTGACATAGATTTATTAATTCAGCAGTTGATGGATCGCGCTAATCGTTTTAATAAAGACAAAACGATTAAAACTCTTAGATGTGAATGTCCATATCCTGCAGTATACACTTCACATCAGGTGGCCTGTGCGCTGGTTTGTTATTCTTCTTACATAAAAAAGATATGAGCGTTGCCGCCACAGTCAAACCACCAAGGGTTCTGCCACATTTCGGCTATTTGGACTGTTACTACGACTGCGACATTGATCTACAAATTCCATACACACACAATTTGATACGTGGTAGAGCTTTAGTTCTTCCGGGGATGTATCATCGCCACCCTTATAATCCACCGTGAAGCGGTTTTTGTGTATCGGTTGGAGAGGTGCGGTTGCCGGACACATAGCGAGGCTACCATGTTAGTCCTCAGAAGTAGCGACGCATCTACGTACGACCTCGGATAGAACTTCAGTCCTGTTTGTGGGTTTCTTTGGGCTACACTGACCACTTAATATCAGGTGGACTAAACGCTCGTTTGGTACTCTTCAAATATATAATAAAAGGACACACATACAACTACGCACACACAAAAAACAACACACCGTCACACTGATGTCAGTAAAAAGTTTTTCAAATTCATTGTGCGGATTTTTAACGGGTAAAAACAGTTCTATATTTATCCTTTCTATATCCGTCCTCAAGTGTCCGAGTTAAAAGAAAAACAAACCGCCAAATGAGCAACAATTGCGTGCCAGTCGTCACACGTCCGAGCAAAGTATCAAACGTCAATAAAGTAGTTTTGTGCAAGATTTTAGACGCACAAATTACGATTTACAAGTGCAAAATTAAAAAGGCCGCTGGAAAAATTAAATCAACTACCTAGTAGAAAAAAAAATTAAACAGATGCTGCCCATTTAATTTTTCCAGCTAGTCAAATTGTTGTTTATTATTCTAACATATTACACTTCTCCGAAACAAATGATTAAATGTGAATTAATAATAAAAAGCAGGTCATTAAAGGCGATTAGAATCCTTTACGGTTCGTTATTACAGGCACCACCATCACACCTATTTCTGCCCTACATCAGCGGTGTAAATCTGCTGTGTTCTGGTTTTAAGGGTGTGTTTAAATTATTCCAACTTGTCCTCAGGAACAGCAATGCATCTATGATGAACTTCAGGTTCCCACCGGAATAGGACAGGTCCCTTCTAATGGAAAAAGGAACAGAAGTCTCTTGTAGTCTGTTCTGATATGATAATAAATTTTCACGGAGAACATTGACCGCCGAGTTTAAGCGGTCAATGTTCTCCGTGAAAATCTGTTATCATAACAGAACAGGATAGAATGGGTTTCTTAATACTTTACTGGTAGAATTAAAAATGAAAATTAAATAAAATTGTGCCTCTTTACACGTTTATAACTCTAATAAATGTTGCTAGGCAACATTATTTTGACATCAACTGTTTTCTTCTGATTTTTTTCCAGAATGATAATATTAGTAAGCGGTCTAACATTACCAGAACCGTCCTTAATTTGCCACGAGTGAAAAATATTAATGTAAGTTTGTACGCAGTACTCACGAGAGATCACCATTAATCCGGGGTCAATTTAACAATTGTTAGTAGAAAAAATAGTCTATAATCCTATATTCCGCATTAATATTAAGTCTGGTTACATAATTAACAATTTCATTGCCCAGTCATCACTCACTTATCTTTATATTTTACTGAATATTAAGGATTCATAGGATACACTGTAAAATTAACTTTACGGTATACACTTAAAGCTTATATTTGAATGTCATTCGAAAACTGGCGAGCGGTTCGCCGGATGCTGTCACCTAGTTTATGCAGCATCGTGCATGAGAACTAAGTGGGAATGCCTCATGTCAGCATGTCTATCTCAACACATCGTTAAAGCCAGATTGCGCAGACCAATATAAAGAAGTCGCGGTGGTCAGTAATTTCAACTACCTTTAAGTCCTTCAGAGTCAACAGGTTACTGAGGAGATGTTGATAAAATGCCAATCTGATGAGTGAATGATGACTAAGTATTCAATATAAAAAACCGGTGACTAGCAAATTTAAATGTTGTCAATGTTTCTCACTATTATGTACTAATTATCAAATATTGCTTATTGTGATAATATTATATCATATTTTCATCTGAGCAAATACATATAAGAGTGCGTTTATAAAGAAGCAGATTTCGAGCGCGGACCGTCGATATAAATCCTTTTGTTATTATACATTTACTCAAGATATTATATAGTTCCACGACTACCAAACTTTTCGCCTAATACTGATAACTTTATCAATGCTTGTATTAGACTTCTTTATAAACGCACCTAACATAATATATGATCGACTACAAACTCCCCTTCACTTTATTAGCAAAATAAAAATGTAATTTGATAGTAACTTCCGATTTATATTGACTTCGATACATTGTTTTGTGTAAAATAATTAGTTAATCAAGATCGCCAATGCATTTTGAATCTTAAGTACAAGACAATAAGCTTTATTACGCGCGACCTAATGTTGCTTTACGCCGGTGTCGATTTCCTTATCTATGGCAGTTCGATTTTGAACCTTAGGGCCTTAAAATTAGGTTCGTTCAGATCTACGGTCACCTAATATCAACCTTTACGCTTATAGAATAAGCCATATATTTGTACACGCACAATACAATATATTGTTGGTTGTGATTCATTCAACGATTTTGCATTTGATTTTGTATTTTACGCATTTAATTTTTTAATTAATTTCCTCATATCTCTATTTCGCCTCAAATTTTCAATCTCAAAATCTTTTTCTCATATTACATTTAGATAGAGAAAAATAATTGCATTAATATAACGAAATGTAAATACCACAGACGCATCCAGGATTCCTCTTCCAACTAAACTTAGTTGGAAAAAGGAGTCTATTATAACTTTACAAATGAATATTTATATTTTTGTGGGCATTAAATGGGCATGTATGTCTCTTGATGAAGTGGTAATTGCAATATTAGCATAAACTTGTGGGTGGTCAGAGTGGAGGACTGCACAGATTTATTTGGAATTCTGATAATTCCATTTATGCTATGGACATGTTAGATATCGTGGCAGCAAAGTGGTTAAAGCCAAAGAAGCATACAACATGTCTAACTGATACTTGTTAAGTATATGTTTTGTGCTGGGCATCAGACAATCCCAGAAAGTTATGATAGGTGGTAGAACTATAGTCCGTTCGAGGAATTACCACCGCCGCCCTCACAATACGCCGCGAAGCAATCCCTGTGTTTCGGTTGCCGGGTACACTTGGAGGCGACCATCTTAATGCTCAGGAATAGTAACGCATCTACGTAAGGCCTCAGGACTTCAGTTCTATTTGAAGTTAGATGTGGATGTCCATGGGCTGTAGTGACTACTTAACGGCTGGTGGTCTGCATGCTCACTTTAAATTCAGACTGGTCTGATGCCAGCACAAATTACTCATTCCGGATGGGCACTTCCCTAGTTAAGTCAAATCACTGCAACCTATGGATACCTGTAGTTAACTCTAAATAGGTTAGAACGCCTAAGTGAAGTCAAAAATCGGTAATATTTGAAGTTATACTTCTTTTGACGCGTTTGGGAATTTTTAACGTGGGACGAAGTTGCGCGTGCCAATGTAACACATAATTTAATAGCATAGAAAGGTACGCGCACCGATGTAACACATCATTTATTAACGTGCGACGATACTGCGCGTGCCGATATAACACAATTTATTATATGTATTAATTTCGTCTATTGGTCGTTTCCACAATTGAAATTTGTTTTAATAAATAAAGTAACTTTTTATTAATTACGCCAAAGAAGTATAACTTTTTAAGTGCGTACGTAACTACACGCACACTTTTTTATACATACTGGCAACGTCTTTTCCGAACTTGACTGGCACCTGGCGATGTCTCTACTAAACATGGCTAACACATTGCCGTATCTAGAAAATTAAAGCAAACATTTAAAATGCGGTGCCATGTTATCTTAGTATTGTATGATTGTTAGTCAGTCAAATTTAGATTTGTAGTTTCATAATTTAAAACCAAAATAGTCTGAGATTTCTATTAAAGCGAATCACAATTCCACATATTATCGTATATATCGGTCATTTTATCTACTAACATGTAAACATATTCAGATCTCTTTGTAGATCGAGCAATGTACTAGCGTTGTATATTTTGTATTAAATGAGTATTTGCCGTAAGCAAAACACATTTTTACACGCTTTATATTATCTTGTTTTTATACACGACACGATATTTCGACGGCGACTGTAAACAACGCGATCTAGTGCGGTCGGGCGTACATTAAATAGATTGAATGTAAAGAGCGCCATCTACGTAATCAAGGCAATTGATCTTTTCACGATGTGTTATCTAGTAAGTTTCCGTTACGTAATAAGATGAAGCTGGTGCAGCTCGTAGAGGTGGCGCAAGAGTGATAAAGGACAGCGCCATCTAGTATCCATCGACGTGTATTCCTTGCTGCGCAATACGAATGTAAAGTTTTGTTGTTTGTAACAGCGCCATTCGAAGGCAAATTTAAGTCTTGGTGAATAATGATCGATTGACTGAAACAGCGTAGTACCATCATTAATTTACACTTTATATAAAACGGCGCCCTCTATTATGTCATCATGGTAAATTCATAAATAACACAGTTTATCTTAACATAGATTATAGTACAGCGCAACTGACTCTATCGACGTAAACTATTCGCAGCACAGCGTAGGTAATCACCGTTATTATATCAACAGCAAAATTTATCATCGACCGTCATATCTGCCATCGATTGACTATAACTAGCGCCATCAAGCACCAGCAGACGCACATTTTAATGATGGATGGTAAACAACGCGGTCATCCGTCGTACCGCACATCGATCGACTACACAGCGCCATCTATTACCGATCTCCGTACCTCCCATCCATTGTACACAGCGCCATCTATCACCAATTTCCGTACCTCCCATCCACTGTACATAGCGCCATCTAGTATCCGTCCCCGCTACGTAATGAGTCGCGGCGCGTGCAGTCCGTGCAGGCGACGCGCGAGCGGCGGGCGGTGGCGCGGTTCGTGTTCCGTACGCGGCGCCCAATCCTGCAGCCGCGCGCCCGCCGCCAATCTGTGCGTGAGCCGGTGCGCTATCGAAAAACCACCGCTGCCTTCCAGCTGCGTTAGGACTATTATCACTTGTCTGTAACAAAGGAATAAGATTTTAATCACTGCTTTACGGCGGATTATGAGGGCGGCGGTGGTACTTCCCAGACCCAGACGAACGATTGTTTTACCACGCATGACGTGGTTCCAACACGCTAGCAGAAGCTAATGAAATAAAAGTAAAATTGATACATATATAATATCCTCTCCGAACCAGCTTTAAGTATTTAGGGGTCCATAAATTGAATTGTAGATGAATGAAAAAGGAAAATTGCGGCGTATAAATGAAATTAGAATGTCTGCTATATTTTATTTTAGAAGATAACGAACAATTTATACCGATATATTTTTAACAATCGCTATAAATTAATAAATGAAATACGATAAAATACTTAACTTAAATGATAATCAAAGTATAAGGCGGTCTTAAGGAACGTTTTTTTCTTCTAATAATAAGATACATTTAATTTTAAAATGTTTTACGGTTGTCGATTTCGGCATCGGCTATATAAACACGAGCTTCGAATATTTCGGTCGTGTGTCCTAAAACTTCACTGAATATTTTTTAATCTTATTCATTTGTACGTATACATTTATAAGAAAAGTTCACTGGCATTTTGACGTAATAGACTCGCAATTCCGTCAGTGAAACATTCGCAGCGAGAGGAGAATCTCAAGAGCTGTACAAGTGTTCAGTTCCGTTTGCATTGTGGGCGGGCACGGAGCGAATTACTCAGATAGTGTTACAATAGTGGTGGCTCACAATCCGCGACCTCAGTAGTTGGGCGGGCGACAATTGTCGGTGCGCGCAGCTAAAGACCACTTCGATATTAGTGACTATGGACAATGGAAACACGTCACGATGTACCGAGTCATGCTGCGTATATGCATGAATGTCCTGCATACCGTTGCCGTAACGACCTAATATCATCATCATCATCAACAACCCATGAATGTTGCTGTAGGGCACGAGTCTCCTCTCAGTATGAGAATGGTTAGGCCATAGTCTAACGGTACGTAGTCCAATATATATTGGTAGATTTCACATACCATAGAAAACTTTAAAAAGATCTCTCAAATATGTAAGTATCCTAACAATATTTTCCTTCATCTTTAAAGCGAGTAACAATTAATTTGCAATACGTACATAATTTCGAAAAATTCAAGGTGCGTGCGGGATTCGAACCCCGGCCATCCAACGTGAGAATCCGAAATCTTAACCACTAAACTATCACCGCTTCTACTACAACCGATACACAACAAAAATTTTACAGCCCCCGGTGTCAACCAAACCGACGGTTCAATATTGATAAATAATTTAGAAATGTCAGGTTATGGGTAAAGGATACGTGTCAGAGTACAGTGAGTCACGCTACATACATGCGGAGCGTCTTGCATATCCTTCCCGTAACGACGGATACGCAACGTAACTTCTAGATAGGGACGTAACCTACGATTGAATATAATAAAGATTGGAGGAAGCATAGAATTATATTACAAATATGATCTGGGAGGCTCTGAAGGTGAGGGAGGAGGGGAGTCATTTTTGGAATGTCATATTGAATTGCCGCATTATTTATCTCTTCATTTCTAGCTTGGGCGGAATCGTAGTGTCGTAATTTCCTGGTTCACGCAGGAATTATTTATAATAAAATTGTATATCTAAAGCCAGCCGGCAAATGAAACTTTATTCTGTGTCAAGTAAAAATAAATAAGATACGTTACTAATTAATTAAACAAACGAGCACAGAACCGGTACACAACATTTTATTAGTTGGTAGAACTAATATACATCCGAAGTTCGACCAAAGCAGTACATTTTATTACTTGGTACAACTATAGTTCGACCAAATACTACCGTCGCCCTTATAATCTGCCATGTTTAAATCGAAGAGGTGTGGTCCACTCAAAAGCGACGACCACCTTAGTCCTCACAAGGAGTAGACATTTCCGTATGACCTCAGATAATTCTTCAGTCTTGTTTGAGTTTAAGTCCTCCGTGGGCCGCAGTGATCACTTAACATCAGGTAGGCTGCACGCTCGTTTGCTACTCTTGAAACATAAAATAATCAGTTGATTTCCCCTATTAACGACTCATATTAACAGTCAACAAATCTGCC
>DWKL01004261.1:0-10735 GCA_018249415.1 Phareas burnsi
CGAGGCGACCATCTTAATCCTCAGGAGTAGTGACGCATCTACGTACGACTTTAGGCAGATTTTCAGTGTTGTTTGGGGTTAAATGTAGGTGTCCATGGGCTGCAGCGACCACTTAACATAAGGTGGCCTGCACGCTCGTTTGCTACTCTTCGAATATAAAAAGAAAAGGTAAAGTCATCGAAACCCAAGTTACTATCGAAATCACATATAAATATAATATACGTATTTGTAATATTGACATGGCAATACGATTAAAATAGTCCCTCCGGAGTCGAATTGTTTCCCACGGAGGATTTCACCACATTAACTTGAACACAGATATGCTTATTTCTACCTTACAATGGAAGTGTTAAACATTACTGGTAAAGAGTTATGGAGACACTTTCGAGGCATTCCATCTTACTCCTCAGTAGACAGGCCTCAGTCAGAGTAGCAACGTATGTATTAAATGTACGCAGGACACCTGTTCTTTATGGCGTTGGTTACAGATGCTAGCTCTAGCTCTATATCTTTCTCTCTCTCTCTCTCTCTCTCTCTTTCTCTCTCACTATCTCTAGCTCTAGCTCTAAAGCTCGTTTGCTACTTCCAATTAATAAAAAAGATAGAAAAAGACAGTAGGTCCACCGTATTTATTTCTGCTTAAAACATGGTAGAAGTTTTCGATCCCTTATATCCCATGGGTAACAATACATCTGTGATATACCTACATTAGATAGCACCAATACTTATTTAGACTAATTTAGACTTGGAGACAGGTGGCTAAAGCTTGTGGTGGTCATTCAACGCTACCTGAACTGCATAGACGCTCGTTATTTCACAAAAATAATGTATTTTTATCAGCAATCTTCGGCAAGATAAAATCTTGCCGAAGATTGGTTAAATTCAAGGTTTCAATATAATCATATCGTTGCGAAAATCTATATATTTCAGTAGCGAGTGCAAAATGCAAACGCACTTAATATCTGATGGACAATTGAAAATAATTCTCAGAAAACACACAATTGTTTAAATACTGGGAACTAATTTTAACTTCACAATATGCAATCATTTTAAGAACCGTTTAATTAGCATTTTAATATGTAGGTATTAATATATCTAAATGACACATAATATGACGAAAAGTAGGTAGGTATTTTTTTACGCAGAAAAACAAGTACACCATTCACGAATCTAAGTTTCTTTTCTAAACGAATGATAAAAAAAATTAAATACACACTGACATAAACATTTCAGTTCATAGATTTATTTCGTTTTATAAAATTAACTACGCTATAAGAACAATAAAATTATAATTGGTGTTTTGACAGACGAACTACAGACTGATAATTGAATTATACAGATATTGGTGACCAAATGTTAAGTAGATGGAAAAATTAAACTTGTTTTACCCTTCCTCAGTATTTTTATATACAACTTACAACAACAAAACTATTAAGATCCTAACCAACAAATATTAAATTCAGCACATACAGAAAATGTGGAAAAATAAAAAATATTCCTTGTTTGTTAAAATTGTGGATAAACGACGATGTTGTTGTAAATGGTGTAGATTTATGTGATTGCCGGATAGACTTACAGTAAAAATACCATTTTATTCCTCAAGAGTCACTACGTCTACGTACGGCCTCAGATATGACTCGTCCTGTTTGAGGTCAGATGTGGGAGTCCATAAGCTGTATTGACTACAGACATCAGGTGATCAGCACGCTCGTTTGCTACAAGATAGAATGAAACTTCCAGCTTTCTGTACGCGTAAAGTTTTGCTTTCAAAATGCCTATCTTAACAAGTTAGAACACGAGAATTAAGCTCGCGTCGAAGGCTTACGGTAAATCGTAAATTGGAAAAAAATATTGCGCCACCCGGAGTTACTTGAAAGCGGAGTGGGAAAATAATAAAGAACACACCTAACATTGTCTTAGGACTTAATCCTACATAAGTACGATGTTGGCGCCAGTAATATAATGATGGCGCATATATAGAAAAGATTTATTGTGAACCCCTCTATTTATTTTGTATTTTAAAACCTTTGATCACATACTAAAGTAGATGGACAATCCAAGGTGTCGAGCAGAAAAAATAGTAACTGTTTTTGTCGTCTATTTAGTGAATATCAATGCCATTTGGGAGTACACAACATTTTTCCATTTTAAATTTCCAAAAAATGTATAGAGGAACCCTACGCATATAAATTTATACAGTTAGAACATGTGACAATGCAGTGACATACCGTGTGTGCGACAATTCATAGAAATTATGCCTTGTTTTTCGTTGTTTAAACGTTAACATAGAACCGTTTTTCTAGCTAAATATGTAATCAAAGTTTTAAATACAAAATACACACAAGGAACCAGAAACAAAATCTATTAAATAATTTGTATCATTTGTGTTATATATATATAAATTATATATGTACACGTCCTTTTATATATCTGGTGTATTTTTAAATATAATTTCCTGTTATGTAATAAGTATGTAGTACGATAAATGTTTGCAAATGTTATAATAAATATGTTCAAATTCTTTCAAGCGTTTAATAAAAGAACAATCTACGTACCTCAGTGTTTAGGCACCCAATTTGTTTCGTAGAGTCGAAAATTACCGTCATTAATCATGCAGGAATCTCCGCGCAAAGTTCGGAAGATTCAAAGGTAAAGTTCTAAAAAATACTCACAAAAACTTTTCTTTTAAATCCCGGTAAAACGTTGTAACAAAAGATTTGTAGTAGATTTTTTAAAAAATTATATGTTATTACGTGAGCAGTGAACTTGTAAAACTAAATGGACATGCGGACACGGTTGGCTGTTCAGTTAGTTCAAATTATCTCTAATTGAGCGTGTTAGAGGTGTAAATTAGGTATACATATACGGGATAATGAATACGTGCGCGCAGCGGAAATGCCGGTCTTACATGCAGAGGGCTCTAGATTCGATTCCCGGGCAGGCTGACGTCTAAACGATGAGATTAGATTTCTGTTCCGGATCTGAGTGTTTGTGTATTCGACTTTGATTATATATATTTTTTTTATTATATCCATGGATTAACGCAGCAGGTAATCCCGCTAAGGGGTTATGTAGTGTAAAAAGCGTTGCTATTATTATTGTTATCAATTTAAAATGTTTTTCGTTATAGTATAAGCACTTATATTAGGGGGGGCATTGAATAGACATGTCTGTTTTTGTGGAAACACTAAACGATTATAAAAGTAATAATTATAATCGTGAAAACGTATATAGAAAACCACACGTCAGAACACTAGTGTAAAGTAGCCTTTATGTAAAACAGTTTTTATATAAAGAGAGTAGTGGCAGAGACGAGCGAATTTAGGGAGGGATAAGTAGTAGTAGTAGTAATAGTAATAGTAGTATAATAACTAGATAAATCAACTGTACTGAAGAAATACTCATATTATTTTCCTTATTTGTATCTTGAGAACTAGACTCAATACTATTCCTTTTGAAATCATCTTATCGAAAATCTCCGTTAACCAAATAGTATAGAAATCATCACCCCCGTTATAAAATTATACATAATCTGTGTATCACTCACGCATATGACAGCGGTAAATTGTGAATGAAAGTAGAAGTTAGTGTATCAACGGGTTACTGAAATTGAAACCTAGTTGTGGCAGATCAATTAGCCGAATGCTTATAGGAAAAGTACTTAGTCATGAAAAGAAACGCATCTGTGACCGACCTCATCATGTCTATAAGTAACCGCATAATGTCATGTTGGCTGAATACAAGACAGTTTTTCAATATCAGAAAAAAACAAAATACTTAACAAACACAAATTTGCCTGTTATTTCTCTTTAAATATGATCTACTAAACAGAAATAGGCGTTTTAATTGTGTGGAAAAGGACGGCGCTCATGTTTCATTCAAGAGTAATAATAATAGGTACCTTCTTACCGTAACAGAATTATCTATAAAGGTCAACGACCGCATTTACAATGACGCGACTGTAATAAAGACAAAACAGCCTAATTGCATAATTAAAACGTAGGGTGTAGTGTATATAGGGTGATGTCATAATGATTTTACGTAAAATTAACCACTTATTCTTGTTTTATTTTAATTAATTTGTGGCAAAGTAGTAGTAGGCAGATGTAAGGTACTGAAACACAAAGGGGTTTAACACGACAGAAATGATTTTTAACGTCGTCAAACAGACCATTTGCAAAGTCTAATTGTGGTATCGTGATATAGTAAACAAAAAAGAAAAACGAACTAGACGTAGGGTAGATAGACTAATCTACCTCTAGTACCTGTCATTAGTTTCTCCCGCTACCGCAGTTTTGCCGTGATCACGTTCCATGCAACTGGGTCAAAATGTAGGCGATTAAAAAACGCATTTCGCGAGCCAGTTACATAATTAAAATGTATAAATTCCGTCGTAATATTACCTTAAATACTTATGAAATTTCAGACCTTGAAATTTGTAACATTACAATATTAGACTTGCACTTTACTACACATTCGTTTCTTACTTCCATAACATAAAGTATCTTCTATGTTGTCTATGTACTCCGTAGCATATTAATAAACACGTATTAATAATAAATATGTATTGTCGCTGTTGGTGGCAAGTAATTAAAACAAAACCCTGGCGAAAGGCTTCCGTTAAGTGGAATTATAAACAAGTTAGTATATTGTGCGTTATTAATGCTGTTATGAATTACGTTTCCAATGCGTCATGAAACGTTATTTATAGGTCTGAAATTACTTCACTTTCCTTAAAACACGAAATCACGTTATGATGTACGTAATATTTACTAATTACGGAGTTTATGTCAGTTTTGCTGTATACCGTATCGATTTTATGTGTGAAACAGAAGATCCTCTACATAAAAGAACTCTGGGTGAACGAATGCTATTTATAGTTTAATTATGGTTTCTAATTTTAAGGGATGTAAATGATGATAAGGGGCCTTTTAACGCAGTCCATAATATGTCAAAAGATCTTGAAATATGACATAATGCGTTCACCATTCTTTTCTCAAATTAAAAAGGGTTTTAGCCGCAAATTTGAAAACATTATAGAGAACTTTCAGATATTTAGATTTCTTCTGCTTTTTCTTTCCCTTTTTCCGGTAATAACTAATCTAATAGGCAAATCCATCATTTCGAATAATCAATAACAATTCTCACGGATTTGAACTAGAACCACGGGAAAGACCAAAATTAAAATCATTAATACTTCACTGCATATTATACATCTCATTGAACAACTCGTCGGTGACAAGTGGTTAAAACAAAACACTTCCGTCAATTGTGGAGTTGTATAAACAGTTTATTGTGTTTAATGTTGTTGAGTTGCGTATACATTGCGTCATAGTTATTTATAGATCTGAAACAGTCGTCAAATAAACTCGTTTGTTGGTGCAACCAAACCGTACAGAAGTATAACAATAACTGAATAATAAAGCCGAAAATACACACGATACAAAAAGGCCTTTGAGGGTAACAGAATGTTCCAATCCGTTCGACTGCGGTGCCACCGCCTCGCCTATTTCTGTATGTCAGCTGTGTAGCTTTATTGTGATTCGCTTTAGAAAAGACTACTAGTTTTATCCTTCTTCATAATAACCATTTTCCAGCTTAATGCCAAGTTCACCTCTCCTGTACAACTTCTTCCACTGGACGGTCTTTTGCATCATGTTTTCGTGGTTCTAGGCGTTCAAAGCTACAAAATTCAACGTTTCTACGTAATGTTTTGAATAGGACTGCTATCTATATAGGATTTATTACAGATATCTATGAAAGGTAGCGGTCACATAACATGAAGTAGACGGCGTATTCATTAGCTACTTCTGTTACATAATAAAGGATGTAAAATTAGAAGGAATTGTTCCATGGGTGCTGTATATTCCAATGTTGATCATAAAGCAGCAGTCTGGCGGGTTGTCGTAATCCTCACAGATAAAAACGCATCTTTACATAATGAACCGAGTATTTATTTTATTTAACAAATTTTTGTACACAAAAACACATAAAATACACACACAAACAAGAAAACGTAGTACAAAGGACTGCTTATTTCAAAATGAAATTTCTTCCAGCAGCCCTGGGATCGGAACGCACATCATATAAAAAAAAACAACATTGTTGTTGTATTGTTTTTCTTATCTAAGAAGAGTAGCAAATGAGCATGCGGACCAGCTGATGTTAACTAATCACTACACCCTATGGACACCCACATATAACCACAAACAAGACTGAAGTCCCATCTAAACTCTTGCGTAGATGTTTTGTTACTTATGACTAAGATGGTCGCCTCGTGTGCAATTGTGCCCGACAACTAATCTTCTCTGACCGGAACGCAAGAATTGCTTCACGGCGAATTATGAAAGCGGCAGTGGTACCTGACGAACTATAGTTCTACCACCTACTTGTTTGAGCAATAATGTCATATTTCGGTCGGGAAGCAATATTTTTGGCGGTCTTTGTACTGCATATGAAAATGTAGATGGGAATCACTAGGGATTATCTCTGATATTCGGGCGTTATACTTTACGCAAATTAGCTACAACCCTTTTTATGTTCCGCTGCTGAGTCTCTTCTCTCACGTGAAGAGGGAAGGGAGGACACTTCACCACGCTGCTCCCATACGGTGACGTTGAATTATTTGTCCGGTGTCAGGTATTTTCAAAGCGCCCAGATTGACAATTTAACGTGCCTCCAGAGTACGGAAGCGGATCTGAAATTTAGCTACAAGCGATCACCCATCCAACTGTCAACCTCATGAGACGTGGCTTACCTATGTAGATCGTTTACTTTAATCTGCACTACGTATCTTCCGTCCTTAAGTTAAAATACCGTAATCCAATATCTAGTCCACTTCGACATTTTGAAGTTTTCGTAATCAGTAAAATATGAATTAAAAGTTTCACTATTTGCAAGGGCTCTATTAGATGTACTTTCGATACCTCAAACTCTTGAATATGACACCTAGTAATTAAGTAACACTCATTTTAAAAAAGGACCTCTTTATTGGCTCTACACAAGGAAATTCGAAAGTGGGAAAAAGAAGAAAAGTCATATTTGAGCGAAATCACTTAAAAAGCAACTAAATAACCATATTCAATAGATTATTTAAAGTAAAAAAAAAATCAAAACTTTTTATTTCGCACTCTTCAGTCTTATCTTAGTGCCAATTGTTGACCAAAGCTAATTTCATGCTATACATTTGAGTGCCCTGTACTTTGTATCATTTATATGCCCTACTACACCACTAACTAGTAAGGTAGTAGAGATTGATGACGTTCGCCTCCAACATTACTGCTACCCTCGCTTTTGTTTTATAGCAGCAATGTAGCAGCAACGTTACTGTGGACCCGTTGGAAGGTAAGGCAAACACACTTTTTTAAATTCCAGCCAGCTTTAAAGTTCCATCATAGTTCTCAAGGAAGCCTTTCGCACAAGCAACGCATGTGCGAAAGGCTTCCTTGAGAACTTCAGATAGAATTTGTGTTTTAAGGAAAAGTTCAATGCAGCACCCACATACGGTATCATTAGCTACTTCCATTACATAAAATACAGCAACTTTACGCTATTAACACAAGAATATTTGATATTTAGGTTTATCGTGCAATAACAATGGTGTGACTAACTGATTCTGTTCTGAAATTATAGGTATTATTGTGAGAATACTAAACAATTGTAAAAGTAATAATTATAATTGAAAACACATATTATTATAGTAAACCGTACCTTAGAACAGTAGTGTAAAATAGTTGTTTTTATATTTAGGTCGTGGCAGTGGCAGAAACATAGACGAATTTAGGGGGAACAAGGGTAGGCATCCTGAGAAGAAAATGTAATACCATTCCTTATGAAATTATACTATAATTCCTAAAAATGTCTGTTTACAAAATAGTGTCGCAATCATCACCTCCGTTGTAAAATTATTCATAATCTGTGTAACACTCATTCGTATGTCAGCGAAAAAGTGTGGATAGAAGTGGAAGTTAGTGTATCTATAAACGGGTTACCGAAATTTAAACCTAGTAGTGGCAGACCAATTGGCCAACAGCTTTTTCTCTCCCCTGGAGAAAGTCCTTAGTCATGGAAAGAAACGCATCTATGACCGACCTCACCGTGTCTATAGGTAACCACATGATGTCCCGTTGACTGAATATTCATTCCTTCTTCAATGTCAGAAGAAAATAACATATTTAACAAACACAAATTTGCTTGTTATTTCCCTTTAAATGTGCTACTAAATAGAAGTAAGCGTTGTAATAGCGAGGAAAAGGATGGCGCTCATGTTTCATTCAAGAGGTGTCACTAACACTGATTCTATTCTGGGAGTATGAGTTCGCTTCTGAAAGAAGACAAATGTAATACAGGTTAAATAGGTGGTAGAACCAGTTCGACCGAGGAGGAACCACCGCTGCCCTCACAATCCGCCGTAAAGCAATGTTGTATTTCCGTCGGAGTGGTGTACCACACCACCACCCGACTACGTCGTCCTCAGAAGTAGTAATGCTAGATGCATTACGGTTCGATGTTAGATTGTACTTCAGTCTTGTTTGATATACGATGATGATTTTAGATGTGAATGACCATAGACAACAGCCCATGAGCTGTTGTGACTACTTAAAAACAGGTGGCCTGCATACTCGTTTGCTATTCTACTAACATAAAAAAGCAGACAGAAAAGTTAATAATACTAAAATACATATAGCTACTCCTTTATTTTTAATTTAAGCACTATGTACGTACTCGATTGCAATCCTTTGTTTTGGTAAATAAATAATATTTTTCTGTAATTAGTATTATAATCGCCATAAGTAAAATTACCGAGGTCGAAACAATTATCGCCCGATACCACCTTGACGGATCAAAGTCCGTGCTGAAAACGGTCGAAGCCATTATTTACATTGTTAGTCTACAATTTACTTCTTTAATTTGTTGGTATGAAAACCTTATGTAGTTTCATTTGTTTTAAGATTGTACGATTTAGTAGCTAAATAAAATTACCAATGATGAAATATAAAGAATAATAGATATCTAGAATAGATACCTAATCAAAAAGATAAGCTACTGATTCTTTCATTTCAAAACCTTTATGAGTGCTACAATTTAGACAATGTTCTACTTACCTAATTCTAAAGGGTCACACCGTAAGCTCCCCTATCTTAGGCAACATTTTTAACCGACTTATCTTCAGGGGTGGATAAGTATCTATCTACCTTTAAATTGTTACGACCTTGGAATGTCTTAACTGGAAAAATGTTACTGTCAATAAGGTTACACTTTACACAGGATACAAAACCATGTACATAATTTAAGTACTTGGTACTTTAGAAAAATACAGTCTTATAAAACACATCCACCTACCCTTACGATACGGCTTCCGATCTCGCAGCACGAACTACTATCGAATCCGCAGTGAATTTTCATAACTTGATACGGGCACAATGTAAACATTGGGCTGATTACATCAATGACAAGCTTATATCACGAGTACGACGATCAAGGGAAAATAATAGAGAAAGACGGCTGTATGCGTAAGAAAGAGAGAAATAATGGTATGGTTGGCCCAAATTCGCGGCGTTCTCGGTCCGCAGCGCGAAAGAGCGCGAAGACAGGCGACGAGCGACCGCGTCCGACTCACATCGCTACTGAGTTGTGACTATTCTATTCAAGCACCGCAAGTAACAGAATATCTGACGCCAAAAGAAAGAGCCCAATTATCTATATATAACCGTAGTATATAGTACACACGCGGACGTACTAGGCAGTGACGTCATTTCATTCAAGAAGCGAAGTGCAAAACTTTCATTGAACCTCGCTCTCCTTGGAGAGCACGTGTGAGCGAGACAGATCGATTCTGAATTGTCATTCATTTGTTTAAATTAAACATTTTAGGAACTTAAAAATGCTAGTAACATTTTATCAATTTTGGGAATGCATTTGTTACCTAATGTTGTTTTCCAGTGTGCCTATCAATAACATTCTGAAATAGGCTTTTTTTGTTTGTTTATTTGTTTTTAAAGGTAGTATAAAAGTGGCAAACAAGCAGTCAACCTACTTGTAAATGATCACTGGCACACATGGACATCTATAATGAACCCCAGATACGATTGAAGTCCTTCCTGAGGTCGGTCGAAGATGTTGTCACTTCTCAGGACTAAGTTAGTGTGTCTACCTTACCCCACCCTTTAAACCAGAACACAACATTTGAGACTGTTATAGTAAGGCGGAAATTTCAAAGTACGGTCAGGTAGATCCTTAAATGACGAAGTTAGATATATGTTTTAGGTCTGGGTATTTGTGAACTTGTATTTGTAAGCGTCCCCAGCACTCATGATCACTCACGTCACTAGAAGTCGTAGTGTATGAATCTCATAGTATTTCTAGGTATGAGTAATTCTATGTATGAGGTCGATTTTATGTCGTTACCTGCCTTATACTCATATATTCTATAACACACCTTGTTTTTATAGCTAAGTTTAGTTTAACTAGTTTTAGTGAGTCAGTTCTACACTAAATGTGCACTTCGGACAGTGGAATGATATACTGTACTGCTTTTTACTGAATATATTTTCAACTGACTAAACGAGCGCGGATTTTTGACATCACACACCTCTGTAAATATTATGTGAATCACGCTCACAATAATGCCAGGGTTGACTGACGGAGAATGTCATAAGGCATTAAGTTTATTCTTTGTAACACTTAGTTTAACTTGGTCAAAGATAATTACGAAAGTCTACTGCTTATGTTCTCC
>DWKL01004262.1:0-10732 GCA_018249415.1 Phareas burnsi
ATGTTGACGATGTCTAGAATGGAAAGTCGATCTTAATACCACTATACTTGTTCTATTTATTATAAAAAAATAGACTTTTAAATCGCCTTTTCCTATCGCTTGTGCCAATAAATCTTCATAAGAAATGTGTCACGTCGGGGCCTGTGCCATTGACGCGCTGCACTCACATCCTACAGTCACTGAAATGAGCTTCTACATAAATGACACTACAGGGCAAAGCTTCCAAAACATATATCTGGGCCGCTTTCGTCTAAAGAACCAACAAGTTTTTTGAATCTACGCTGGGATATCACGCCTTTGATCTATGCTGAACATGTTTCTGAACATACCCTCGGTTTTGGACTCTCCATGGTCCACCCCTAAAAGCACCACTGCTACACCTATTTATAACAACAGTGTTAAGTGCTGCTGTATTCTGGCATAAAGGTGTGGTGAGATAGATACACTGATATTTACAATGAAGCATTCTATGTTAGTTCTCAGGAGGAGGATTGCATATATGGCCAACCTCAGATAGAACTTCAATTCGATTTGGTGTCCATTACAGGTATTAATGGGCGGAAGTGCTCACTTACCATTGTAGACCTGCCGCTACTGCCCGTTTACTACTTCTATGCTATAGAAAGCGCGGATAGCTCAGCGGCTTAAGTTGATTGTAACCGATCTACAAAGTGAAGCAACGTTGGGCGCGATTGGATGTTGTGTGGGTAACCGGTAGAGGCTAAATTTCATGTGCGCTTCCGTTCTTCGGAGCGTACGCTAAGATGTCGGTACCGGTTGTTATCATTGGTTAGCAACCGTTAAACCTTGCCGTAGAACTTGTGGATGGTCGTTTTTGGGCGGCGGATATTATCACCCACATGGGTTGGCCACTTACCTGTAACTCCACCGATCCGCATTAGAGGAGCGCGGTGGAGTATGCTCCTGGGTTTCCCCAGTTGTGAGGAGAAAGGACATAAAAAGGGTTGCAGACGTGCTGTGAAAACATACTCGTAGGCCTCTTCCGAGGTATACCGTAATAGTTGGAGTATTTAATGTGTAAATACTGGACACGGTTGCAATCCCTCTAATATGAAAGCACGGGACTCCGCTTCTGCAAGGGCACACTTGACCCGGAACTAGAGAGCGGATTGGGGAGTGGGAAGCAAATTCCCATCTGTCCCTTCAGTAGAATGTTTTTGCATGCTATTTTTCCCGCGCACTTGCAAAATGTGGGATGAACATAGTCAAGGTATTATTCCCTGAGGTATATGACATGGAGTTTTTCAAAAAGGTGTAAAAAGAACAACAGTAGAGTTGCATTGTTGACTTCGTCGTTCTTCTGATGGTGTATGTGTCCTTGGGTGATAGTGATCTCCAGCGTGTGGTTCGATCTCCCATCGTTAGGTTTAAGCCTATAAAAATATCGCGTAAGAATTAGTTTTTTATGTTTAAAGAGTAACAAACAAGTGCAGACCACCTGATGTTGGCCTCTGCACGCCATGGATTGTTTCATCGAATCCCAAACAAAACTAAAGTTCTATCTGAAGTTGTACGTAGATGCGTGACTACTCTTGAAGACTAATATCGTCTCCTCGCTTAAGACGCATGGCTCGAAGATTACTAGCGGTCGCTTGTCAAACATTAATCTAAAATGATTATCAAATGTGTATTTGATACACATACATTGATCTAAAATGTCATGATTTACTCGACTTATTATCCGGTACTCTGGTTCGATACAATTATGAACGCTTCAAGAATGAGGATAGATATGTACAAAAATTAAATACCACAATCAAAATACGCATCGAATCGGGAACATCCCTCGGTTTTCGAGTCGCTTAATTAAAACTCCTTGAAACAGATATTTATTAATTCCACGGCTCGCTATCCGGGAGGTAAAATAAGTATTTACCGCAACGAGAAGGATTAGTGAACTATTTGCCCTGCTGGAAAAAATATATGAATTTTTATGCGAAATTAGCTGAGGGGCGGTTCTGCTCGGTTTAATATCGAGGTTTATTTAGAGATGATCCGGGATCGGTCGGTAATCCGGTGGCCGGGCCGCGTTTTATTTCCACCTTCGAGATGAGATATGGTTGACGAAAGTAGGCATGTAAAGATGAATTATATTGCTGATTCCATATATTATAAGTGACAGACGTAGTTCCTCATTTCTCTGTGTTTCATTTAGTAAATAAGTGGGTACTCTAAAGTATAAATAAGCCATAGAGGATAGACGAAAGTAGATAATATATACTAACTGTTATAAATTTTTTTCATGGCTTAGACGTAAAATGTAGCTCATCTGATAGTAAGTGGGTACAACGCCCAAGAATATTCGGAACCAAACCCAAATAGATTTGAAGATCTACCAAAGGTTGGCTAAGTACGGCAGCCTTGGAACCAAAAATAAGCCACGTTTAGCACTCCTGGTATAAGGAAGAAATACTTGTGACTTTAAAGTCTCCATAGATAAACCAGGGTTCTACATGTTTTCGACTTTAGTGAGGACTCCAGTTCTATTGCAGATATCCTTGGACGTAAGTTATCACTTAACATTGAGTTACCACATGCTGATTCAGTGCTTCCGTATAAAAACAAGTTGTGACAAGCATAGACAATGTAACCTCGTCTTTGACCAGCGTAGTATGGTGTTCATACCGGTCTGTCCATAGATTTAGAATTTTTTCACTACGCTCAATTCTAAATCTATGGACCTGCCATAGATCCCTAGTGTCCGTACATAGAACGACAACCGATTATTTCACTAGAATTTGTACAAACTTAATAGCGCTAACATAACAAAATAGGTACCTAAGTGTTATTAAATACCCTTTCCGTGCGTAGAAAATACAGTAGTGTAGTCTGATAAATGTCAAAAACTTTAGCATTTTGTCACATTACAAAACTTTTACTTTGTATGATGCGTGCGAAGGTTACGCCATTTTGTCCGCCATTACGTGACGTCACGCTAATGGCGCCAAAGTTTCCATCTTGTTGACATTTATCTGAGCAAAGAGTATGCCCAGTTTTGTTGATATTTACCTTCATAAATGACCTTTTGTGTATTCTTGAATTATGTAATTATACCCGGGCTACTGATGGTGACTTAGCGCTTAATATTTTGTTATTTTTGTTGAAGAAAGTAAATAGAAGACAACATTTTTTTTAATTGCGGAGGGAAATCTATTTTTATCGTACTTTTCAACGAATTTTTAATTACGTAACGAGTACTCACTATCGAGTATATTTCGACTCAGTTGCATGGGCCGTGGTCACGGCGAAACTGCGGTGGCGGGGAGAAACTATTGACAGGCACTAGTGGTAGATTAGTCTATCTACATTACGTCTAGTTCGTTTTTCTTTTTTGTTTACCATATCACGACACACCACACTAAATGTATTTTTACGCACCGAACTTTGCACTATTTGCGGTTTACATTTTCAATTTTACGATTTCAACGAATTTTCTGAGGTGTAAAAATAAAGGTCATACAACATTGATATTCTGGTTATTTCACATAGTTCTAGTATATTTAATGAATGGTTGAATCATAGTTCGATCAGGGAAATAACTACCACCGTCTTAACAATCTGCCGTGATGTAAGTTTTGCGTTTCGATTGGAGAGGTATGGTTGTCGGGTTCACTTATAAGCGAGTTCATTATCTTAGTATTCAGAAGTAGTAACGCATCTTCCTATGATCTCAGATAGGACTTCAACATTTAAGGTTAAAAATGGATGTCCATTGGCTACACTGACCTCTTAACATTAAAGGGCCTGTACGCTCGTTAGCTGTTCTCCTCTCTTCTAACATAAAAAAACAGCACAAACCAGACTACATTACCGTAAATTATGAAAGCAAGGTCAAGGGCAGAAGTTAGTGTCTTAAATAAATAGACTTTCAACTAAATGTAGGTGATATGTGTATGACTCTATTTTAGGTATATTTATTACTGGCGTGGGGCATACTGCATCACTTCAACTAACTGACTTCAACATAACCTTTAAAAAAGTCTTTCAACACTCATCGCCCAACAGTAGGAGTAGCCCTGTGCCATATGGTATTGCAAATACAAGTACAAATACAAGTGCAAATACAAATACAAGTACACAAACGCGTAGATTCAGAACAGAAATTTTAATTCATCATTTTAATATCTGCTTGGCCGGGAATCGAGTCCGGAATCCTTTGCGTATCACACCGGTATGGTAACCTATGCGCCACGCGGGTCGTCAAACCTCTTTAAATGGGATAAGAAGTGAATCACTCCAAATAGTTACTTTACTTAAGAATTCTTCGTAGCTTCAGTTCTATTCGGAGTTACATACGGGTCCACGGGCGACAGTGATTACTTTCCATCAGGTGGGCTGGCCGTTTGCAGCTTCTTCGGCTCTGCACAGACAGATAAATTCATTATCGTAAAAAGTATATTTTTTTATGATGTAACTACACTAATACTGTCGGATTTTTCCCTTTACTTCCTTTTTCCTTTTGAGGTACGGAACCCTAAAAAATGAAGAAATATTACAAAGGTATCTCTCAAGTCCTTTTGTGCACGAGGCGTGACATATCGGTTTGAGCTCTACACACGTTTCTCCTTACTCTCTCCTAAGGGCTGCAAAGTTTACTATGGACCTTTAAAACCCGAACACGTTCACCTCTAATAATAATAAACGACCTTTCTAAAGCTTAAATAATGGTGAAATTTCTTCGAGTACTTTTAATTGATAAATAATATCTTTATAAGAGACAATTATGACATAACGGGTTCTGAATGCCTGGAGAGTTTGTTACAGATCGTTATATATGATCATCATTAGTCCAAGAACGCCAACTGCTGGATGAAAGATGATCCTTTTGGTAACAAAGTAAGGTTTCATAGATTTCACACACCTTTGACAACAAGATAACGAAATATAATGAACAGTGATAACTACTGGTTAATATTCCGGCTTCTTACACTGGCGGTCCGGGATTAGCATCCCGAACGCAGCTCATATTTTTCGAAGCTATGTATGAATTAGAAATTAATTATCACTTGCTTTCACGGGGTAAGAAAAACATCGTGAGGTAACCTGCATCCCTGAGAGTTCTATGTAAAGTTCTTTAAGGTCTGTTAAGTCTATCAAACCGCACTTTGCCAGCGTGGAGGACTAGGGACTAACTGTTCTCATTCTGAGAGGAGACCCGTGCGCAGCTGGATATTAATGAGTTGATGAAGAACCAGATATCACCTTTGATATGGAGAATTGTTCGTCATTTAGATTTCCTTATGACGTTCTCATTCCCCATTCATGTGATGTGCAATTTATTTTGAACTCAGAATTCAGACCTTTGTTGCGTCATCAGCATAAAATATAAAGAAATAAAATCATTGCCCCACAAAAGCAAATGGCTGGAAGATAATAAGCGCGCCGTATCATTCCCTGTTCCCGGTTGGTTTAGGAAAATGACATTTCCGTGCCAGTGCCGAGCCGCGTAATCATTCTACTTTCCCGAAGACCTGTGACGTCACTCTAATGGCCCCAGCGACGCGTAGTCATGGCGCAATATATATAAATAACTTCGTAAACCTGAAACAATTGACTACCTTACGACTGTAATTGACTGGTTTCATAGTTAGTTGTACGGACGTACTAAATTATATTGACATATACCTTCCCTGTTTTCTCTCTCATCTACCATGTCTTCTACTCAAAGGTTGTCTGGAAGATACTTCACCGGGGAACTATAGTTTTACCATTTATTAAACTTATTCTATGAAGTGTTTCGAGCTGGGCACTAAGCAGTGGCAACTCGTCTATGATCGCCTTTAGAATGGACTTCTGTCCTAAGATTTTAAGTTAATATTATCGCATTCGACCCAGTTGCATGGATCGTGGTCACGGCGAAACTGCGGTGGCGGGGAGAAACTATTGACAGGCACTAGTGGTAGATTAGTCTATCTACCCTACATCTAGTTCGTTTTTCTTTTTGTTTACCATAAAACGACACACCACACTAACTGTATCTTTACGCACCAAACTTTGCACTAATTGCGGTTTACATAAGCTAACCACTGGATTCCACGTTTGCGCTAACTTAAAACTATCTTCTCTGTTGAAGTTTCTATGGTGTTCTTCGATCTCTATTGCCTCTCTTACTAAACGTGGATAGTAATGGCGTTCAGTAGAGATTATCTGAGGTTTGTGTAATTCAATCTGTCTGGACTTCTGTCCTGTTTGGGGTTAGTAATAGACGTGGGTTATTGTCACGTTACAATGGCCTAGTGGTAAGAAATTAGTAACGTTGAGGGTCCGGGGTACAATCCGCACTTAACTCTGATTCGCTTTAAGAGTAAAAGAAAACGTCATAATGAAAATTACGCTTTTTAGAGAGGAGGAGGAGTTTTCAAAGGTATGTAAAGTCTACCAATCCACACTTACCAACTACCCCAGATAATTCTGAGGGGAGATCCGAGCCCAGCGATGGGACTGTAACGGGCTGACGACGGTGACTAGTTTGCTAAGTCCATTAGCTAAAAAAAACTTTGTGCATCCAGTTACTAGAAACTCGCTTAGTTTTTAACAGAGATTAAATTTTTATGTCAGTTAACAGTAACAAACCGTGCGGAAATTTTGAACCATCTGTTTACAATAGTGCTTGAAAAAATGACGAAACCGGTGGCAACGAACACGGGTACGACTACCATTAACATTCATTTTTCAATTTTTGTCGTTCAGTGTTTTGTTTTGTACAATCGTGCCGTCGCGTTGTTTATTGAGTTGTTTTTGTAAAAAATTGGATTCCATGCCTTTGTGTGGATAACTTTGCGTTTGCGTTGCGTTGTCCTGTGTGTGTTTATGTGAGTAAAGCAGCAATCGAGCAGCTCTCTGCTGCCTTGAATCCTGACATTTTATTTCCTCTTTTCCAATTTTAATTATATGTCATAGGTTAAAGAGAAAAATGACACAAGTCAAATATTTAATTTTTTTGATTTTCCGAAATTCCTGTAAGTATTTTTTATAAAGAAATCCACTGTCTTAGTGAGTAGCAGTGGTAAACGCACAATCCGGGTTCGATTCCTGGTCAGGCAGACATTTAAATAATTAATTCCGATTTTGTTCCGTTCTTGGTTTGTGTACTTGTCTTTGTATGTGTCCATGGCACCCGCGACACGGGACATCCTAGTGCAGGGCTATGAGTGTTGAAATCTATTTATTACACGATATTAACACCAGATGTCGCGATTGTTATTTTTCTACTCTGTAGGTTTTAGTCGATTCTGTACTATAGTCCACAGAGCAGAAAAAGGGCATTATTATAGTGCGTTCCGTTCTGGGTGTGTGTGTTTGTGTGTATTCACACTTAAGTAATCACTTGTGTTATCTATCGCAAGATGAATTAAATAATTAACTCAGTACTTTTAGTATTTCACGTTTTGACTTTGTAATGTTCTGTTATTATAAAAAAATACATATGCGAATATTTTTTTATGTTAAAGTAGCAAACGAGCATGCAGGCTACCTGTTAAGTGGTCACCGCAGCCCATGAACACCCATATCCAACCTCAAACAAAACCGAGTTTTGAAGCTGCATATGGATGCGTTACTACTCCTGAGGACTATGATGGTCGCCTCGCTATGTGTGCCTGGCAACCGCACCTCTCCAACCGAAACACAACAGCTGCTTTACGGCGGATTATGATGGCGGCGGTGGTACTTCCCCAGACGAACGATTGTTCTACCACCTATTGGACATATTTACTCTGTTCGATTTAAAAATTAAATATATCTGATGTGTAAATTCAGTTTTTGAAAATACCTCTACATTTATGTTTCGGTCCACATTCGGCGGCAAGTGAAACAATTTGTAACAAAATAAATGGTCTGGTATTACTGAGTAGAAAACCATTTGGAACCTAAATTAGCTTTTTCTTTGAGCATCATCCCTTCGTCACCCTTAGCGCGTGACCGGACTATGGTTTGAACACCCCTTTAGAAAGGGACATGTGAATGAAGGCTATCAAAGGGCGCGGATCGTGGGCCGGGATGACTGAATCTTTTCGGTAATTTGGCTTCACGTGATAATCTGATTTTATTCTTTATATACATATAAAAATTAAAATAAATTGGTAGAGTTTCGCCTAATTTGTTTTACGTGAATCTTCACTAATCCGCATTGGATCAGCGTGGTGAAGTATACTCAAGTTCTCACCCTATCGCAGGAAGAGAACTGTGCGCATTGATACAGCAAACAAACATGGTGCCCACTTGCCGTTAAGTGGTCATTGCCGCCCATAGACATCTCTAACTGACCCTAAAATATAGGACGGGAGATAGATAGTGTTCTATTATTTATTTTGGTGTTAGTTATCTTAGGAGTATCTTAGGTAGACCTAAAGTCAATCACAGAAGGGTTGTTGGCTCTAAGGATTAAGTTGGAACACTTCTTATTAGTAAGATATAAGGCTTAAGCTAGCTAGAGCTGGTGACAGAGAACGCACCAACTCTACATATTGCTACTATTAGGTAGCAATCGCAAAGCTTCTCAGCTTTTGATTCGGCGAGATATCCACCACCAGAAAATATAAGCAATATCCATTAGACAACGTTGTAAATAAAATGGCGGCGTACCTCCGGCGGCCGTTTAGAAAGTCGAAACTCTATTCACAAAACTCCCATTTACCTCCGAAACGTGCATTAGTTGCCAACTTTGTTCCTCTAATGGAATTTATTGACGCTTTTACGGCACATAAAGGTGCTTAGAACATATGATATTAATAACGCTCTTATTGATATTGCGATACGGTTCGGAATTGTTATTTTGTTTGTTGTTTTTTACTCGGCGACGGCCTTTATGCGATATGTTTGTTTTCTAAGTAGCTGTTTCACGCACGACGCGGAATGCGCGCACTTCCACGTAATTTTTTGATTTTTTATGCGGATACCTACATATTTTAGAGCGTAAATAATTACAATTTGTGAAATAAAAAGTTTGTACGAAATTTACGGCAGTCCTAATTTTTTACGGGTCATTGGGCTTATTAGTATGGTTATTATACACAGATATTAGTAAGGATGTATTATGATATTGATAGGTGGTAGAACAGTAGTTCGCCCGGCGAGGTACCACCGCCATCTTCACTATCCGCCGTGAAGCAATACTTGTGTTTCGGTTGCACAGTGCGGTTGTTGGGTATACTAACAGTGAGGCGATCATCTTGGTCCTCAAGAGAAGTAACGCTAGATACGTCATTGCGTATGACTTCAGATAGGATGTCAGTCGTATTCGTGGTAGCTGTGGCTGTGCATGGGTTGCAAAAACCATTCAACATCAGATGGCCCGCCCTCTTGTTTACTACTATTTTCACAAAAAAACACGGCAGACATACGCGGCATAAAATTATCACAATTTTAATATGCACAAGTATCACTGTTTATTTAGTTATTGTACATAAATTTGTTACTTTCAAATTTGTTCTTTTGCTTGTTTATAATTCACTCGCAGTAGGGACACTAATTAGTCAATGTTTTTTTCTCTTCTGTTTTTGCCGTCTGCGCCACAGCGACAATGGCGCGTGCAGTGTGTGCGTAGAGTGACATGGCTGGTTTGCTTTGTTAAAATTAAATTCTAACAAAAAATTTCTTTTGCAATTAACGTCAACATTTTATTTATACCCTAATTAAATTTAAAATGCTGTAGGAGAGATTTTTTAAGTTTTAATATTTTTCTTTATGTAAGAAAGTAGCAAACGGATGCGCAGACTGCTTCATGCTAAGTGGTCACTGTAGCCCATGGACACCCATTTAGACTGATTGAATAAGACTGAAGCGCTATCTGAGGTCGTACATACATGCATTACTGCACTTGAGGACTAAAGCGCTACGCGCAAGTGAAGCCGGCAACCGAACTTTACTTCGCTAACCAAAACACAAGAACTGTCTCACGGCAAATAATAAGTATACCACTTATTAATTACTAAAATAATAATTTATTTTAATATTTGTCATTCAAATTTACCCAAATCAATAACTATACGTAACAAACCAGAACAATCAATACGTACTGTTATAATAAGGTAGAGATGGGTGCGGCGGCGGGGCTTCCACGAAGGGTTCCATCACCTTTAAAGGTGTCAGTAAAAAGACAATTTATCTGCATTCAAAAAGTTATATTTCGCACCCGTTCGCAAAATTTGTGGAGGGTGTTGTGCCCTTGCGGGGCAGTGGCGCGTGGCTGGTAAATAGAGCGTAAACACCCTTTCTACCTTAGAGGTGAAAAAGCGGTGAAAGCCCAGTGGTGAGAATTTTAGTTTCCCACGCCAGAGGTCCGAGTTTGAATTCAAGGCTCCTCTGATTTTTCGGAGTCATCAGTGTTTCAGTTATAAACATTTGCTTAGCTTTGTTTGGCCAGCTTGACCGATAATGACCTCAACCTGAACTCAAGACCTCAACTCTTCTCATTTTGAAAGTAGACCTGTATCCAATATGAGTTGGTAATGGGTTGATAATTATACACACAGAAAACAATCACATTAACATATATACATATGAAGACAGAGCAAAAAGTGGTCTTATCGTTACATAGCGATCTCTTTAAGATAATCTTTTGGAAGAGGATATAGATTTGCCGTGAAGCAGTTGTTGTGTTTCGGTTGGAGAGGTGCGGTCGCCAGGCACACATGTAGCGAGGCGACCATCATAGTCCTCAGGAGTAGTGACGCATCCATTTACAACCTCAAACGGAACTCCGTTTTCGCCT
>DWKL01004263.1:0-10732 GCA_018249415.1 Phareas burnsi
CATTTATATCCACTGCACCGTATGGTGTTTATATTTTATTGTAGTCATGTTTTTTCAAGTCAAGTACTCCTTTGCATAATTTTGCCACACATAATGGCGTAATTAATGTTTGGTCTGTTACCAAATATCAAACAGCACGCTATTGTAGTGAATTTTTGCTTTGTTGCTCTTTTATTTCTGTCTATTTTGAACGCTGACGTTCATTTATTTCTAAGTCTATGGCTCGATACGCTGGTGAAGAAAACATACAAATTACCGAACGATTCTTGGTTTGACTGCATGAGCACCATTGCAACTCCTATTTTTGCACAACCGACCATGATAGGGACATCCTTCCCTTACCTACAGCCTACGGCACTATGCACTTTGTTTATCAATGACCATCTAGGTCTGAAGTGTATCTCTTTGTCCTGGCTTATTTATCATCACCAACTCATTAATGTAACACTGCTGGGCAAGGGTCCCCTCTTAGAATGAGGATTAGGCCACCACGCTAACAAAATGCGGAATGTTAGAACTCTCTGATGTATTCATTCACCGTAAAAGCAATAGATTATTAATTTCTAATATGCACATAACTTCATAAATCTGAGGGGCGGGATTCGGACCCCGGACACCCAGTGTGAGAGGCGAGAATCTTAACCACTAGGCCATCACTGCTTTCAATCTTGGACTTATTATCAAGGAGGGAAAGATCCCCTGGATTATTAGTACTTCCTCATGATAAAGTAATAATTAAAATGTAATTCCATGTGAAGACATAAGTAAAAGGGCACCATATGCACGGCTTAAAGGGTGGCACAAGCTCCGGTCTTATTGTCGACCTAGCAGTTGCCCGGCCGGTGATGGGAGGACGCCAGCCACAGCTCCCGCAGAAGCGATCTGCCACCAGGTGTCTGTCTCTAGCAGTAATGTAACGATACCGTGTTTTGGTATGAAAGTTATTATACGGCCTACTTGTATCACTTGAATGTAGTGTTAAAGAACATCAACGAATTGGTGACTTCAAATAAAACTTCGGTTGTTATTGGATCTGGCTATAGATTCCACGATCTGCAATGACTTTTCTAAATAATTTGCGTAACCGTTTCCTTTTTGACTTCGGTTCTTATTGGATCTGGTTATAGATTCCACGATCTCCAATAACTTTTGTAAGTAATTTGCGTAACCGTAACCATTTATTACTTGCACTCTATAATAATAAAAAAATCACAGACTAAACAATGAGCGAACAGCTAGTTTTATAAACAGCAAGGCTGCCTGCTGGCGGTCACAATTCGTCGTCTCGTTTACACCCACGCCGAAATGCATGTAAATAGTATTCAGTCCCATTTACATTTTGGTACTTTTGTGTTAAGAAAGATTAAAATGGAACTATTCAAAAGGATTTAAATCGTAGATTTTATCTCGACTGCACTTTACGGGGTACTTGATTAAATACCGTGTCCCACTATAAATGGTTAAGCGATAGGCAATCGTTTCGAATGAAATTGATTGCAGTACAGTTGACAGCGCCGCTGCTTGACGTGGCATGTGTCGTAAACTTTATTTTCTATGAGAGATTTATATTTTAAAAGTCAATAAACCGAAATTTAAGTGAGGATCCAACAGTGCGTTTAAATTAACTGCAGATAACAGCAGCTTGATATGAAAAACTACCTTTGATTTAAATGTTGGGTATAATTTTCAAATCGATCATTTATTTTCTATTTAACATAATAATATCTTAGCTTAATTTTATATTCTTTGTTAGCTTCATTCTAAAGTGGCGTACTCCTTAGTTGTTTGTGCCTTTTTATAAGAACTTTTAAGACTACAGTACAATGCAAAAAATCTTCATTGTATATTGTTAAGATAAAAAATATACGCTGCAGTGTTATCAACGTTATGCCGCAGAAAAACGCACAAATGTTATGCTCTTTATTTGCATTTATAATGGATTCGCGCATAAAACAGAATCGTTAATCTACTTTAAATACTAGTTGCGTATTACCGATCCACACAATTTAATATAAGGTGATTACTTACGAAGTACATTAATTACACTAATGTTTAGCCGTACCTAATAAGGCTTGGCACGCTCGCTTGATTTTGTGGAACAACCGTACGAGCAGCAGTTAGATACATGACATCGACGAATTACATATAAAGATTTTCAAAAATTCTTTGGAACATGATTATTTCTCGTTCATGTACATTACAAACGGTGTTAAGGAAAAGAAGACTGGCGATTTTCTTCAGAAAATTTAGCCTGTTAACCTATACGGATGTGTCAATGTTTTCTGATAGCTTGTTTTATAAAAATCTGGATAGGAATATTTTTAATCTAGATAGCGAATATTTATTATGCCTTAATGTTAGACATAATCGAATAGAAAACAATAAATAAAATTTGATTTGACATATTTGATATATTGACGCATCTACAAGAACAAGTTCAAAAAATATGCAACTAGATTGAATATAATTAGATAAAGAAAAAATATTAATGTCTCATATCTATCTGTACGACTTAGAGCTGAAAGAAACAGGTGACTCTACCTACAAGTAGGTATATACAAAATAGACATTACTTCATCGTATTACTGCAGAAATATGCTGCAGTTGTCAAGAATATTATGCAAGTATATTGCATCTTCTGTCGAGTCCTTTTGTATTATAAACAAAGCTTTTGTATTATACTGGTGGCCGATTTCAACCATTTCCATATAAGAGTATTCAGATATATGGCTAGTTTGCAATGTTTGTTCATGAAGAGTTCGATTGGAAATGTTGCTTCTCCTTTCCGTCTTAACGTTTATTCTGAGAAAGCTTTATTGTGAAATCTTTTTTAAATATGTTGCGATGGAATATCATAAGTTTATAGTGATACGCATTAAAAAAAATTTACAGATAGTAATGTTGACTGCAACTGGTGCTACTGATGGCTATCAATTTTTGTCTATGAATCTTATTCTGTAACTGGAAAAGGCCTTCAATATACAACCTCATTTTATACATACTGGCAGCAGGATGTCAAACACTTCTGAAGCAATTCGACTTCAAGTTTTAATAATTAGCAAATTTTGTATCTGCAATGCTTTTTATATCCCAATGCTGGGAACGGGTCCGTTACCACAACTGAGAAAATCTTAGAGCATTGTCCATCACGTTCCCGGGTGGCGGGAAGCAAATGGGTGCGAAGAGCCGAAGACCGGGCTCAGTGGGGCGCTTTGGGAGAGACCTATATTCAGCAGTGGACTAATGCGGGCTGAAGAGAGAGAGAGAGTCCATCATGCCATTTCAGTGTAGACTGAGAGTGAAGACCCGATTTAGCGATACAGTCAATCGCATTACTCTTAACACGTTATACACACATATGGTGCGTACCGCCATACTAAAAAACGCCTATTGTCTTGCGCACCACACGGACGGATTGTTTCGTATATTAGCCGCCGCAGTCAAAGTGTTAAAATAAAAAGGTTGTGTATTTTGTAATAAATCCTAACATGTACCTAGTTGTACTCGATGGCTGCCATCTTTGCAACGTAATAGTTTATTATGTATGGCGTATACAAAATATTTATAACCCAGCCATGTCAAAGAACTATTCAGAGGTGATCTTTATTAAACATGCATAGAATTTCCTTAGACGCCTCGCTTTAATTACGCCTAACTTACCGTACTAATTCACTAATGCCCTGAGACCAAAGATTCCTGAGACCACTGAATCGATACTTTCCTAACTATAGTCGTGAAGATTAGATTTTCGCTTCGAGTATTCACTAATTCGGTGTCGTATGTTTGGTGCTATGTGGACGAATCTTTAGTTAAGTTTGTGATTTTACTTTGATAGAAATGAAGCAGATAATACAATTTTAAAACGCTTATGTGGGTAGTTACGTAATTTTGTTAAGATCTTAACGCTCATTCAGTTTTGAAGAAATCTTACCGTATTGATTAACATTTTATAGAGTGGTAAAGTATTTTTTTATTGCACAGAAGTAGCAAATGAACATGCAGTCCACCATGGTAAATGGCCAGTGCCGCCCACAGATGTCTGTAATCAACACCAAATAGGATTAAGCGGTATCTAAAGTCGGGCACAGATGCATAGCTACCCCTAAGTACTGAGTTGAAACGTCTCGAGTAAGTGTATATTTCTTACCACAACAACTACCCTTCAAAGTAGAACACAACAGCTTTAAACACCCCTGAAACAAATCAGAAATAGGTGTGGCGTTGGTGCTTCTAGAGTCGACCTACTGAGGTTTCTGATATCGTCAGAATATTTAAAATAGAGTCTTAAAACTTTAAACATATAAACGTCACGCCGTTTTTCATTCCTTCCTCATAAACTCAAAACATACTTTTATAGCGAGATTGAAGGAAGATCTTTAGCCGTTTTTCCAACTTAGATGAAATGTTTGTTGGCTGGATCGATACCAGACATCAGGTAATCTCGTTCAACTCATCCAGCCGCGTAGCCTTTACCCCTCTTGTGTCCCATACGACGTCGAATTTCTACGTAATTCCATCAAGTAACTTGCACAAATACTGCATATCCTATTAAGCGCATTGCTCTGAGCCTAATCCGCATTGGTACGGCGCTCGAAATTCGTTTCACAAAAAAAAATCACTTTCCATTCACAATAATTTAAGAAAATTGTGCTAATCGTACGACCCCACGTACTACATCATGACAACGGTGGGACTTCAATTCTGTTTGTAATTGAATATCGGTGTCCATGGGCTGCAGTGACTACTTAACATCGGGTGGCCTTAACGCTCGTATGCTACTCTTCAAACATAAAAAAAAATGTACCTTCAGATTTGGTTGATTTTATAATGCGTTATGATGACGTTCAAGAATGAAGGTTTTGTGATTAGTTAACACTTTGACTGCGCCGAACGCACCTGTGTTTTACTGTCCGAGCCACCCGTGCGGCTCGCACGCATACTGTGCGTGCCGCCATACTAAAACTGCCTATTGTGTTGCGCGCCGCACGGATAGATGTTTCATATATTAGCCGCCGCAGTCAAAGTGTTAATTTAACAACAGCTTAAATTATCGGCACCCGACAGATTTCATCTCGTGTCATATATTCAGTAATAATTCAGTGGTACGAATATAAGCCACTTTTTGAAATGGTTCGAATGCCAGGATACCACTTCTGTTGTTTCGAAGTTATGCGCGAATGTGAATTATAACTTGGCTTAACTGCGAAATAAACATCGTGAGGAAACCTACGTGCCTCCCCAGGCATCGCAGAACTCTTTTTCCGTAATGTTCTCAAAGGTATTTGAAGTCTAACCGGCTGTGGAAAACATATAGGTGGGTCATATTGTCAGTGTGATATCTACGAGAATGTTTTACAACAACTGAACGCATTTTGTCACCATCGGCACATTGACACTCAAGGTCGAGGCCGCTAATCCGCGTGCATTTGTTTGTTGGCCGGCCGCCTACACGGAATCGATTACGTGGCTTCAGGTATTACGGGGATATTATAAAATAATGCAATACCAGTCAGACGAATGTTGCGATATTTCTACTCATGTCACTTTAGTAACTTTAGAACATCTTTCCACTACACACGTCACGATATGGTTTGGTCACGACATATTACACGAGGCCTATTCTTTCATTCGTTTTTCCACGAGGTTCTAGCAACGACCGTACGTATCTTTTTCTTATCGTAAGACCATACGTCCATCTATATGGAATCGACTACTCGTCTACTATGCGTCGAGTAGTCTCTCAAAAACCTCTCACACCTTCACAAATGAGACGATATAGCCAAAAAAAAAACAAAAAGAATGTGTAAATCGTGTAACGTACAATGGTATCATTCTTTGGGTAAATGGCTTATGAAGAACGAAATCATCACCACATTTATTATATCGTACTATGCGTGAAGGCGATACGGGCTAACACAGAACGTGGCCAGTTCTCAGAACGTCAACTGTTAGACATTCGTTGTCATGAAAGTTTAGGTGATTCGGAATTCATGTTACTGGATCCATAACTTATAATTGGACCTGAATATCCCACTTGTTGAAAGCTAACAGTCCTTACACCTTGTCAGAAGATTTTAAGTGGTTTCAAAACTTCCAGCAGACAGCTTAGTTACGTGCTAAGATCCCATTCGATCAACATTAATAGTTTCCAATCTGTATTAATCCCTGATGAATGAAGAGACGTGTGTGGTATATTGCTCGAAATATATAAACGGATTTGATTCGCTTATATTTTAAGGATCATAATTAATACGTGGTGTAGATATAACTTATTAAAGGGATTTTATAAAAAGGTAAAAGCGTGTTAGCGATATACATTTCAGACATTTCATTACTAATTTTGTGATAGCAGTTACTAAGAAAATAAACTTAATTTGACACATCAATACATTCAGATAACAGAACACATAAGCGGTGATGGCCTATTAGTTAAGATTCCGGCATCCCACACTGTGGTTCCGGAGTTCGAATCCGACACGCACCTCTGAATTTTTGAATTTATATGCGTAATAAAAATTAATTATCACTTGCTTTAACGGTGACCGAAAACATCCTGAGGAAAACTGCATACTTGAGATTTCTCTGTAAAGTTCTTGAAGGTGTGTGAAGTATATCAATCTGCACTTGGCCAGCTTGGTGGACTATGGCCTGACCCTTCCCATTTGATTTGAGAGGAGACCCGTGCCCAGTAGGCGGATATTAATGGAACGAAGGTGATACATTCAGATCAATAACACTAAGATTCTGATCTCGCCACGACTTCTCTCCATGGCTACAATGGGTTGCGGTCCAATATCATGAAAGCCACGACACGAATTTCGCCATGTTGTCTTTCTGTGTTCGCCGCAACGCGTCCTGAGCGTTTTTATAAGTTTCATAACACGAATTTCACGATGTGGATGTTTTAAAGCAACCACATCGCGATGTGAGCTGTTTTTTCGCTCAATGATAGATTTTGTTCTATGAAACTAACATATATAAATAAAATAGTTGTTTTTCCATTTACAAGACAACGCTTTTAGGTATACGGTTCATGTATCCCTGCAACGGATGGAAAGGGGTTTATACTTCGATAGGTTTGATCTTGCCTACTCGTGTAGAAAATGCATAAAAAAGACATAAATAATAGTACTACCTAACTATTTCATGGTTCTTCACGAAGCTTCACATCAATACTTGTTTATAACTTTATTTTTTTTATCCACAACCCTGACGGCGAGTTTGTAGCTAGGTCTTCCTTTGTCGGAGTAAAATATTTTTAAGTAAATAATAATTAAATAAAAGTTTCAAAAGAAATTTTCTGAGTAAAATTTTCAAAATCAAGTTACATGCACAAACTTCCTCTTTAATTTCTTTCAATTCAAGTAATACTTAACTCTCAACAAACTCGTGTTGTAATATGTTTTAAATGTCCTGCCAAACTATTTTCGTGTGTTTTCCCATAAGCAATTGAACACTAAGAGGATACAAGGTTTAAACCCTTAAACCTCAAAGGTTTTTATACGTTTTGGGATAGTGAGTGCTCCGAAGAACTGTTTGATTTTTACCACCCTTCTCCCATCGCACCACCCACATCCTCTACGTTTCGGTTTACACGTTCCAGTTTACCGCATATGTGCAATATGTGGATAAAATCTCCTGTGATATTTCCGGAGCTCTAGCATGGAACGTTTCAAAAAAGTTGCAAGAAGAGCTATGATTTAAAACTGACGCAGTAACGGCAACTTCATCTGGTGTTGCAATGTTCATAGGTTATTATTGCTTAGTTATAAATTTACTTTAGTCACATAAAAAAGGAATAATAAGTAAAACAAAGATTTTACTAGCTGATATACGGCGGGATTTTGTATGCTTGCACTTAACTGTAAGACACTCGCTTACGGCTCCATTCACATAGTAAATATGCTTTTATCAATATTATTTTACGTGTTTTAATCCTACATAACTCTTCTAGTTTGACACTTTCAGAAATCTAGTGAATGAAATAAAATATTTAAAATCATATTATTCCATACACAACAATGAGGAAATATATTCGAGACTTCCTCAATTATCCTTTAGATATTCTTGCTCATGAGTAGACCTCACACCGATAACAATCGAATTGCTTGCTTAATAAATTCGACGTCTAACAGACCTCACTTAATATCAAAAATTCGTATTTCCCAAAGCGCCGAAGTATCCGCAACAATTTATTGTAAAATGTAATGTATGTTGAATATCATCAGGTAATAGTCATCGAAGAAGAGTAATTAAAAAACCTCCCGATTGTCTCACCACTAACCCATAGATAACTTGATAGGGACTGTTAAAGTTAGCGCTTATACTTAACAGAGAATGCCGAGTAGTCCTTTGGCTGCAATTCCAACCTAGATCACGCTTGAAACTACTGATCGAAAGCGGATTAATAGGTGAAGATGCGGGTTAGTAGCCAACTTGTGTTGGATATTTTCAAACCGCGCTTAAAGCCTCTGACAAAGTTTAATGACTTATATCCAATAATAACCGAGATCGACAGCTTAACGTACCCTTGGAAATACGGAAACGCGATCACTCACCAGCCATCTCTCAACCAATTCTGACGTTGCTTCACTTTGTAGGTCTGTTACGATCTGCACAAGCGAGGGGCTCTGCGGTAATTAGCCGCATAAGAAAATGATTATGTATCCATGCATAATTAATGATCGATCGGTTAATTGCCAGATTGCTTTCACGTTTGCAAAGAAACACAGTTAAAATATACCGATAGAGAATAGGCCTAGCCCGATGTGACTCAACTACATTTTAAATGCGTTATTTCTTTGCAATATATGTTTAGCGGAAGAACCATTTGATAAATTATAACTCTAAACACGCGACACTCCCGTTAAAGCTTGCGTCCGTGCAGCTTAGTTCTGTCTTTATTTTATATCATTTTTTCATATAATTTATATAATACGGATTTGCTACATTATACGTTTTAACAAGCTGACTGCGGCGGCTAATATTCGAAACGATCCACCCGTGCGGCGCGCAACACAACAGGCGTGTTCCAGTACGGTGGCACACACCGTATGCGTGCGAATCGCACGCGTGGCGCGGACAGTAAAACACGACAGATGTGTTTGCCGCAGTCAATGTGTTAGTAAGCTTAGCGTGCCGTGTAATTTAATGTTTTTGGTGAAAATTAAAAACAAGTGTGAGACCCAAATAATCATGGTATGAAATATTTTATGACATAGAAGAGTAGAGTAACCAGTCCCTCTGGTAACCTCACAATGTTTAACACTGCTGTTATAAGCTAGAAATAATTGGCACCGTCGCCTTTGAAGTCAAACCACGCAGGCTCCGACCACCTTTAATATTAACGTTTCAGAAAAACCGATGCCATTATTAGATACATATCTCTCTTCATAATTGGTAGTAAGACCTGTATGGTGCTATAATATGACTAAGTTTAAACTCATGATTAAGTCATATAACAGTCCTTAGTGAGATTTACCGAGTTCCGAGCGAGAACTCATAGTATTGTCATTAAGTCTCTCTGAGAATGTAGACGAACTATGCTTACCGACATAGCTCCCAAAATTAGTAGGCTGAAGTGGCAATGGGCTAGCCACATCCCTCGAAGGAACGATACCCGCTGGGAAAGGAAGGTCCACGAGGGGCGACCACGTCTAGGCAAAAGGAGCACAGGTCGCCCCCCGACAAGGTGGACTGATGACTTGAAAAAGACAGCGGGTAACCGTTGGATTCAGAAAGCACAGGACCGGTTGGAATGGCGCCGATTAGGCGAGGCCTCCGTCCAGCAATGGACTTTAAAAGGCTGATGGTTTAGATGATTGGATGGATGGATGGAAAATGTACTTACAAAAACCTCAAACCGTGGTAGTGATAAGCTCGTCTAAAAATCGTTTTATTTTTCGTTGGAAACATTTATAAACTAGTTGTGTGCCTGATATGAAATTACACCGGGCATACGGCCAAGACTTTATTTGATGAATTTCTATGAGCGCTGATTTTTTTTTATATGACAAGAGTAGCAAACGAGCGTGGAAACCAAACGGTTAGTGCTCATTGCAGCCCATGGACATCCACATCTAACTTCAAACAAAACTGATAGAACTTTAGTTTAGTTGAAGTCATATATGGATCCATAACTACTCTTGAGGAGTAAGGTGGTCGCTTCGCTGTAAGTAAGCCCGGCAACCGCACCTCTCCAACCGAAACACAAGAATAGCTTCACGGCGGTATATGCGGGCGGCGGTGGTACCTCACTTAACGAACTATAGTCCTACCACCTATCAAACTGACTTTTATTTATAAACACAACCCTTAACAGCAATACCCGTATTTATGACTTACGTCCAGTAGCGGATTTTGACGGATGGTAGAAGGATCCATTTTAATTTTTTTGTTTTCTCTTTTAGTCATTTCACTATTAGAATATATATTTAAAGCGCATTTAAGTAATTTGAAGCGCGCACAGCCCCGCGGCTGCGATATACGCCGACCTACAAAGTTAGGCAACGTCGGGCGCGCCCGGCAATTGGATGGTTGACCGCTAGTAGCTAAACTATATGCGTGCTTTAATGCTTCGGAAGGCATGTCAATATATCTTTTTTTTATGTTTGAAATGTAGCTAACGAGCATGCAGGCCACCTGATGTTAAGTGGTCACTGCAGTCCATGGACACCCACATCCAACCGCAAACAAAACCGAAGTTCCGTTTGAGGTTGTATATGGATGCGTC
>DWKL01004264.1:0-10731 GCA_018249415.1 Phareas burnsi
ATATATGTATATTATATCGGCTCGTAAAGATGGTAGCTAACCTAAAAATTAGACCATCACCACGCGCGGTCGCCAGTTGGATGGGTGACGACTAGTGGTTGAATTTGAGATTTGTGTCCAGTGGGATATTAAAATAGTTGCAGCGGTATTGTTATCTTTTAAGCTATCAATTATGTTGTTTAACGTACAATAACGCTGGTAACAATAATTCAAAATGAGTTAATACCAACATTACATAATCTTTACGCCGCCAGACAGACAGCCCGTATAATATTCATGCCCCCTGTGGGCGCCAATTTGTTGAGCGGCAGATTAGTAAATGTAATGTTACAATTGCAGCGAGGTGTACCGAGACATAATCGGAAGGTTAAAATGCAGTTTAATTTAATGAAGTGTGTGCTTAAAAATATAAAATATATAACGTAAAAATAATAACTTAGTACATTAAAAGTGATGGTAATTCAGTATTTAGTTTTAAAATCTTGTAATCTTAAAATTTAATATAATGAACGTAAGAATTTATACATGGATTAATATCGGAATTCATCTATATTGACTTACCAATGATTCGATTGCTTAAAGTTTTATTTAGTAAACGAATTTGTGTGAGCTGCGTTTATGATTATTGTATTGTTTTAAATTCGAATATTATCATCATCATAATCATCATCATCACCATTATTATCATCATCATTATCATTATCATCATCATCATGATCATTATCATTATCATCAACATCAACACATTACAACCCCGCTACTGGGAATAGTTCTTCTCTTAAAATGATTATGCCATAGTTCATTACACTGGCCAATATGGGCTGGTCGACCGTAGCAATCCTTGATACTTTTTTTATGAAGAATTCTTGAAGCATGAAGATTTTTTTTTTTAATATCTTAATATCTTTTTAATTATTTACAAACTTAAAACTAGGCAATTGCGAATGCTAAAAAATAAAGTTAAAAAAAAACTACAATTAAATAAAAAAAAAAGAATCTGAATTAAATTTGAATGTAACAATACAAAATGTTGCACATTACTTAATACATATAATAATCTTACAATATATATAACGAAACGTACGTATCGTCTAACCATCGCGCCGTGTGCACGTTCCGTCGGACAATGTAATATTCAGGCCCTCGTTGGGCGCCAATTTGCAAAGCGGCGGATTAGCCGCCGTTACGAATGCAATGCTGCATAATCGCGCGTCCGTTATGTATCGCTTTGTCCAACCGTGGGGCGTTAGCGTCGCGTCAGCGCTCAGATTAACGTTCGTTTTGTAAATGATACGTTGAAACGGTTGAATGTTTCAACGTAGTTTCAACGTAAATATTCATTATTTTTCATTATATACTATTTTTATAAGAGCAGCTCCTAAAAGCAGCGATAGCCTAGTGGTTAAGATTCCGGCCTCTCAAGCTGAGTGCCAGGGATCGAACCTCGCGCGCATTTCTAATTTTTCGAAGTTATGTGCGTATTACTGACGGTGAACGAAAACATCGTGAGGGGTTTCCTCACATATCCTACATATCTGAGAGTTCTTTGCAAATTTCTCGAAGGTGTGTGAAGTATACCAATCCGCACTTGGCCAGTGTGGTGGACTATGGCCTAACCCTTCATTCTGAGAGGAGACCTGTGCCCACCAGTGGGACATTCTTTGGTCGTTGATGATTATACTCCTATGTTTACGTTATCCATCTTTGGAACTCCCTTCCTACGTATACGTCGCTGTCGGACCAAACGTCAAGTCAAGGCCCATTATCTGACGCTCTGACGTCTTCGTGATTTTGTTATTATCGTTCAAATTGGCGAGCCACCCGCGCGGTTGAACATGCTTGGCTTGTTTAAATTGCCGAGCCACCTGTGCGGCGGATACGCCTGGTTAAGCCATAGTCCACTACGCTGGCCAAGTGCGGATTCATAGACTTCACCTTCGAGTACTAAAGTGCTCTCTCTGTAAACAGAGAACTCTCAGATGAGTAGAATTCCTGACGATGTTTTTCTTCACCGTTAGCGCAAGTGATAATTAATACGCGTCAGAGTTGCATACGGTATACGAACTCGGAACACTCGGCGTGAGAGGCCGGAATCTTCACCATTAGGCTATCACTGCTTGCTTTCGGCTATCCTGTGCATACTCCCCGTTATTTATATTACTGTTCTGTTTTCTAAACACCCTATAAATAAATTGCACTGGTCTGGAAACACAGATCAACTCAAACAAATAGCGATGTAAACGGAGCCAGTTAAATTGTTGAAGCGAATTGGAATCAGCGCGAACTCATTAGATATTTAAACAGAGCAAACACTGGCGGATGGTTCGCCCACAGCTGCAGTTCTGAACAAACTTAGTTAAATGCAATGCATTCACCGCGATAATTACGTGTTGGTAGATGCCGGAATAGCGGCATGGAGATATGATAGGGGGTAATTATAATAATAGCGCTTAACTCTTTCTACCCTCATAACCTCACATCAGGGTACCTTGTGTCGTAGGTGCCACAGATACGTATCTTCGTAAAAGTGCTAATAGTGTACCGGGTGTTAAAAATAAAACCATTTTTTTTTACTGTTGTATAATTAATCGGATTATGAAACTATAGGCGAACGACTTCACCTCCTCTTTCATGGCGTCCATCTTGGACGGACATGAATGGACATGGGTTAGCAACTCGCGTAATAAAAAACAGCGTTATTAGAAACTAAAAGGCGTCTCGTCAAATATCGCACATTCGTGTCCTGACCAACGCCCATCCTGGTCCCCCCCTACGCCATTCTCAAATTCGAGCGCCCTAGGTCATCGACTATTCCCCCATATGACTGGCTGGCCCCATTTGCATCCTCAACCAAACGGAAAAGTAGTAGCAGGAGTAGAAGAGTAATTTACGTGCAACTCTTGTCCACAGCGGTTATAGAGCGAACCGGCACGCCGATAACATCCATCCCGCCGGCGAGTACGCCCACCGCGGCGAGCGTGACGAGCATCACCAGCGTAACGAGCGTGTCGGGTGTGACGGGCGCGACGGGCACATGCGCGGTGTGCTCCGCGAGCGGGGCCGCGCGCGCTGTAGCGCCGTCCCGCGCGGCGCAGTACGGGCTCGAGCCGAGCGCGGTGAACGCGCGCGTCTGCGAAGCGTGCCACTGCCGATGCGTGCGAGCCAGACGGAGCAGGTGCGTATCGCACACACCCACCGATACATCCAACCACACACACACACGCTCAACCACACACACACGGACAACCATACAAGCACGCTTAACCACACACAAGCTCCTACATTCACGCGTTTAAACAAATACACGGTCAAACAAACGCACACGCTCTAACACTCACACCCTCAACCACACACCCACACGCTCAATAACACACACAAGCTCTACCACACACACGCTCAACTATATACACACCCTACCACACACGCACTCGACCACCTACGCTCAAGCACACACAGAGTATGTATGTCCATAATTAACCAATTTTCAAAGGACAGAGGTTATCAATTCATCTGCATGTTTCTTTTTTTATGTTCGTTTAATGTTTTGCTTGACGCTACGAATGATCACGACAAAAATGTCGTCTTCGTCGCCGATCGATATGTGTTCATACCAGTTGATAATAATAAAGATGTCGTATTTCTCAATAATCAGATGTACGGTGCCGTCGTGCGCGGGCCCTCGGGCGAAGCGGCTGAGGCACCTGCCGCCGCGGTGGCACGACCTGCCGCAAGATCTCAAGAGGCCGCTCATGGACGAGTTCCGTAAGTCACGTCACGTCGCTAAATGGGTGACTGGAAACAGTTCGAGGAGTCGCGCGTGCACACGAATCTTGAAAACTGTTGTCAAACGTTTCCTCAAAATGTTTTCCGTCACAATGGAAACTAATGATAATTAATTTGTAACACACGCTTCACTTCGAAAAATCAGAGGTGCGTGTTTCAGGTACCGAATCCTGGACTTTTACCCGAAAGGTTCAAATCTTACAATTAGGCTATCACGGTTTACATTAATCATAAGTTTGGAACCTGGAACTCAATGATGGTTACATTATTGTATCTCACTGCCGACCACGGGCTTCGCCCCACAACTGGAACAGCCTGGAGCGTGATTCACCGTGCGACTACGACACGGATATGTAATGGTATAATCAATTTCAATCGCCGACTCGTGGTGCAACGGTGGTGCAACGTAGCAGTACCGGTAGCAAACAAAGGTTCCAGGTTCTAGGTGTTTGTGTACTGGTCTTTGTGTGTGTATATGTACATACGACACAAAGAATCCTAGTGTGGGACTATGAGCGTAGAAAGCGTTAAAAATATATTATTTGTCATTATTTTCCAGAGATACCAAGCGATCTGAGCAAGTGCTGTTTGACGTGCTTCAAGCGGATAACGCGGCGGCTCGACACCGTGGGGGAGGGCGGCGCCGCGCCCGACCCCAGCGAGGAGGAGGCGGCGCGCTTCCGGAACCTCCTGCGGGAGCACGGCACCGCGTGGGAGCGCATGGCGGCGACCAGCGGCCGCACGCCCGCCAGCTTGAAGGCGTTCTACTTCACGTACAGGTGCCTAGCGCTCACTGTTGCGGAATAGCTGGGAGAGAGGGGGGGGAGGGGAGGGGAACTACCTGCGGGGGTTTTTATACTATAGAAATAACAAATGAGCAGACGATTTGTTGCTATATACATATATAATAGTAGATATAATAGAATATAAATTGATAGGTGGTAGAACTATATTGCGTCTGGGATGGTACTATTGTCGGCTTCACAATCAACCGTGAAGTAACTCTTGTGCAGCGTGAGCCTGCCTGGCCGGTACTGACGTTAAATGATCACTGTAGCCCATGGACACCCACCCACATCGAGTCTCAAATACAACTAAAATTTTATCTGAAGTCGTAGAGAGATGTGTTATAGCTAAGATGGTCGTCTTCCTGTGACTGACCCCGGCCACCTGATGTTAAATGGTCACTGCAGCCCATTAACACCCACATAGAGTCTCAAATAAAACTAAAATTTTATCTGAAGTCGTACGAAGATGCGTCACAACTTAAATGGCCGTCTCGTTGTAAGTGTGTCTGGCTACCACACCTTTCCAACTGAAACAGAACCTGCTTCATGGCGGATTATGATGGCGGCGGTGGTATCTTCCCGGACGTACCATAGTTTTACCACCTATTAAATTAATATTTGTGAATGGATTAATGAAATAAAACAAAACTAAACGATCTCTTGAAGTGAACGCAAAATGTAAGAAAAAAATAAACTATTAAAAAATTAGTATAACTAGTAAAATGGTAACATGGAATGAATTAGTTGGTTTCGTGTCGGACAGGAAGAAGCTGCAGCTGGACGCGCTGGTGTCGGAGCGGGCGCCGGCGCGCGGCAGCGACACGGACGCGAGCGCGCTCAGCTCGGGCGACACGGACACGGCCAGCGCGGAGTCGCCGCGGCCGCCGCCGCTGCCCGGCCCGCGCACGGACGCCGTGGCGCCGCGCCGCCACCGCCGCGACGAGTACGACTCCTCCGCCACCGAGACCGCCGACGAGGAGAACGACGCGCCCAGCGCCAAGGTGCGCATCCGGCCCGGGACACGCCCACCGCCCACTTTCCGCATGTCCCGAACCCCGCTTGTTTGCGGATGGATGGAAGGAAACATTGTCAGAATGTCTGATATTCTGTGAGAGAGAAGCATGTTCCGTGAGAGAGAAGCACGAAAGCGTCGGTCTTTAATTAATATAATTGGTTTTGAGCCGTTTTAACTAAAGTAAAATATAATAAATGAATTTGAATCGGAGTATACATGTTAGGGTTTACAGTGTTGCACGAACAACGTCCCGGATTTTATTTCTGTATTAATTAATAATAAGCACATCTATATCTATACTGATATATAAATCTGTGGCGTCTGTCTGTACATTTCAGTAAATTACACAATATTGCGTGCAATAGTCATTTTATCCCAATTCTGCCATTTTCTTAATTATTGTATGTCTGTCTGTATGTCTGTTTTTAGCACGAAAACGGCTTGATCAATCATTCTGAAATCTTGAATACAGTAAGATGATACGATCGCGCGATAGGCTGTATGTCATACATACATATATTGTGGATGAACCATATTTTTTTTTACAAAAAGTCATTATTTTTAATTAATTTTAATGACATTGTGAACATGTTTAATGTGTGTGTGAACTGCTTATAAAACAACGAAAAAGTACAGGCTTGAAATATGGTACAAATATTTTTTTATATTCATAAGAGTCCGCTATTACTGGTATTTTTGTAATTCGACATCCAGGGGGACGCGAAGTGCTCTAAGATGAATTGCTATATTTTGATCCCTGTTACGGTGGAATACAATACAGACCGAATGCTAATCCCAATGCGAAACGTAATGTTCGACGCCTGCCCGTGCATTCTACAAGAAATATTACGTTAAGAGAATGTGGGAGATGTAAGTTTCATATTTAATTTCCAGGCGGTTCCACCACCCCTGCCGCCGGTGTCGGCGGTGTCCGCCGTGTCGGCCGTGTCGGTGTCGGTTGGCGGGGGAGCGCCGCTGACGGTCCGGGACGTGGTGTTGAACATGATCGAAGTGAGCCTCATGAAGAACAGCCGCCCCCCACACCACCATCCACCCCCTAAGGTAACTTGCTGATCAATTACTTTTACATAGATCACGATAGTTAAATTTTTTTTGTAGCATTTTTTTGTTCACACAAAGGCGAGAAACCCTCGCGATGATTACGATGAATTTTATAATGATTCGAGTGACCTGTCGTCCCCCAGCCGCCGCAGCACGACTCGTTGGCCACACTGACCGTGGTGAGCGCAGCGCACCACGCGGGCCACTCGCCGCGCTCGCCGCGCTCACCGCGCTCGCCGCCGCGCGCCGCCACCATTACGCCGGTGGGCGGCGAACCCAAGGACGGGCTCATGCTGCTGCACATCGAGCCGCGTGCCGAGCCGCGCGCCGAACCACTGCTCGACCTCAGCGTCAAGCGGCAGCGGCTCGACCACCCGCCGCATCCCGCCAAGCTGCTCAGCGTGAGTTATTTTTGGAATTGCGTTGACAAATGGCGAACGTGGAAGACTTCAAATTCAGATACGTAAATCTGCCTGCACGTTCTTATGCCACAGACATTTGCCACTTTCAAGTTTAATTCAACACTCAATGAAAATGACTTGTGAACAAAACAGTTCCTCAGAAGTAGTGACGCATCTACGAGCAACCTCAGGCAGAACTTCAGTTTTGTTTCATGTTAGATGTGGGTGTCCTGAGAGTCCATTCAACATCAGGTGGCCTGCATGCTCGTTTGTTACTCTTCAAATATAAAAAAAAAATCTGCGAGGAGACTCGTGCCCAGCGGGGGGCATTGACGGGTTAACGATGATGAAGACGACAACCATAAAACTAAACGTACCGTATGTTCCTTGCAGCCGCACAGAAACGCCGCGGACTACGCGTCGTACCGCGCCCAGCAGGAGCGGGAGTCGCCCACCCAGTACAACGCCAAGGTGAAGCCGGCGGCGTCCCCCCGCCCCGCGCTGAAGCTGCCCCCTAACCCGAAGGGCTCCATCACGCTGGGCACGCCAGTGGAGAGCCGGTTCGACGCGAGGAGAACGCCCCCCGACCCGAAGACGGGCTCCATCACGGCGGGCACGCCCGTGCACGCGCCGCACCACCCGGAGAACAGGAACTTCTACTACAAGGGGCGGAGTCCCGGCGGGGCGTACTACGCGACCGCCACGAGCCAGCCGAGGCCGCAGTCGCCCTCGTTCACAACGGTGAGTCCACGCCTCGTACGCTCGTAGTCCCACAGTGGGATTCCTTGTGTCGTGGATGCCATAGACACAACAGACGAGCTCATAAACACTCAGACTCAGAGCAGACATTTAAATTCATCATTAAGATGTCTGCCTGGCCGGGACGCGGCTCACCTCTTTGTATTTTTTTTCAATTATTTCTATTTCAATTTCAACTATTTCTATCACAAGAGCAGCAAAGCTGTCCACCTGATGAGAAGTAGTCGCTGCCTATCGTGTCAAACGGCAGAAGCGGAACCTTTGTAATTTCGGCCTGTCCATATTTCGCAGCCAGTTAACTCGAAGACAGTTAGTCTTACGTAGTCGAATTTTGATAAATACAATTATTTACTACCATTAATATAACAAATACTATAAATTAGAAAATAATTCCGTCTATTTTTAAGATGTCAAATGTCGTCCCTCAGGATGCAAGCTATCTGCTAACCAAATTTTATTCAATTTGGTGCTGCGGTTCAGGCAGGCGGCCGTTACAAACAGACATAGTTGTAATATTATAGACTTAGAAAATAGAATATTAGTAAGGATTAATGCAGAGGTTCGAACTTAGTCCCCGGGAGCGTTGAAGTGACTCTCCTTTGATGCTCCTGAGATCTAAAAAATCTAATTTGAAACCCGCATCGCAGCAAGTGTCGACGGCGTCGGCGACGCGCGGCGCGTACGGCATCGAGCAGCGCAAGATCATCCTCACGGACTACATCACCTCGCAGCAGATGCACGGCGGCGCGCGCCGCGAGCGCGACCAGCCGCACCACCACCAGCACCACCAGCACCAGCCGCACCAGCAGCACCAGCCCCACCAGCCCCACCAGCCCCACCACCAGCACCCCGTGCGCCGCGAGCGGGACGCCGTCTCCGTTATACAGAGGCACGCGTACCCGGCACCCGGTGAGAACAAACGCTTTCTACATTCATGGCTCCGCATTACGATATGTTTACCTACGTGGCCCATTTCCACACGACTAGAAAATGAGCGCACAGGCCGTCTGATGCTGAGTGGCTTGTGCAGCCCATGGACACCCACGTCTAACAGGTCTGTAGGCCTATCTGAGGTCGTAGGGAGATACGTCACTAACGAAACACGAGAATTGTTTTAAGGCGGACAGTGAGGGCGGCGATGGTACCTCTCCGGACGAACCACCTACTAAATTTATCACTTATAAAATAATCACAACTTATACAATACACACAAATACACGGGAAAACATTTTTCGAAGTTAAAAGAAGTAAAAGAAAGATTTTTTTTTAATTTCTTTTAACGGTAAAGGAAAACATCGTGAGGAAACCTACACAACTGAGTCTTTTTTAAAGTTCTCGAAGGTGTGTAAAGCCTACCAATCCGCCTGGCCAGCGTGGTGGACTCTCGTAACCCTTCTCATTCTGAGAGGAAACTCGTGGCTGCAGTGGGGCTGTAATGGGTTAACGATAATGATCATGATGATGACGAATTCGAATAACTAAAATGGATATACTTCTTTATCAGGTCACGAGGCGTTCACGAACTTGGTGAACGCGGCGATCGCGGCGCCCGCGCTGCCCGTGCCCCGCGCGCGCGACTCCGAGCCCGCGGACAGCCTGCACCACCACCAGCCGCACCAGCCGCACCAGCAGCACCAGCAGCACCAGCATCAGCAGCAGCACCAGCACCAGCATCGGCCGCACGCGCCGCAGCCGCAGCAGCACCAGCAGCATCAGCAGCACCACGACATCAGGTACAAGTTTAACCGTCGAATATTGTAACTGACGATTCGAGATTAATAGATGGTAGAACTATAGTTCGGAAGTACCACAGCTAGTCCTACAGGCCGCGGTGGTTTTTGTATTTCGGTCGGAGGGTGCGCTTGGCAGATACCCTTACAGCGAGGCGACCGTATTAATCCTCTGGAGTAGTCACTTTTCTACGTACTACCTCAAATAGGGCTCAAGTCCTATTTAAGTTTAAATGTGGATGTCCATGAGCTGCAGTGACCACTTAACATCCGGTGGTTTGCAAGCTCGTTTGCTGGTTGCCCATGTTGATTATACAATAATAAAAATATACTCGTTTCATTCTCACTATATCCCCGTCTCCTTCTGGCACAGGACGCAGCGGGAGTACCCGATGGGGCAGAAGTACCACCAGATCCCGTACTCGACGGCGGAGCGGGACCGGCGGGTGACGCAACCGCAATACGTAGACGCGCAGCGGGACAGACAACCGATAACACAAACTAGGGACAGGTAAGTTTTTTCTATTTGCATTTGGCATTTGTATTTGCATTAGGCAGACGCCTAAATGATGAATTTAGATGTCTGTTTTGGGTCTAGGTGTTTGTGTTCTTGTCTTGTATGTATCAGTGGCACCCATAGGATTGAATCTTAGTGTAGGAGTAAAGTATAGTGACCATTTCTATTTTTACTCAAAACGGGACTTTGTTACAGTAATGACGATAATTATGGTTACAGATATACATACATTTATTAAAAAAAAGAATCACTTCCAAATAACACCCCGCATAAAATGTTTCTATTGCATTAGTTCTGTACTAATGAGAATTTACCTCGGCAATAATTTTTTTTTTTGGAAAATTTTATTTTGCCCTTGTTTGAGAAATTTTGAGCCTTTATTAGCGAATTAAATGCAATTAAACATAGTCTGACGCTGAATGTTTGTATGACCTTTGCTGAAAACGGGTCAATTTTGCATCCGGAAGCTTTTTTCGGGAACACCGGAACAATGTATCGGAAAAAAAGAGACGGTCCCATCCAAAACGAGCCTATGGTCACGTTAGCTTTGAGTGTAGCAAGCATTGTTATTATTATATTTGCAGTAGAGACAGAGAGAGAATGCCGAGCATGACGGAGCGCCACTACGTGCTGGAGCAGCAACACCCGCATCAGCAGCACCAGCAGCACCAGCACC
>DWKL01004265.1:0-10730 GCA_018249415.1 Phareas burnsi
TGTGCAGTACCGGGGACATCTGGAGAATTAGATTAAAATGGATTTTATAAAGCTTGGCATCCTGAATAAACCGAAGCGATACTTCACTGCGGAGCAGGTGCTTTTTCCTTTACCAATTGGACACCATGGTGGAGTATGCTCCACATGTACCCTCAGTTCTGGCGTGAGCCCCGTGCCAGCAGAGGGACATAAAATGGGCCGCAGCAATACAATAGGATACAAATTGCATTAACTACTTCCAGGGGCTAGCAAATTTTGGGCAGAGGTTAAAAAAGTACCATAAAATATTCTTATAAACTTAAGTCTATGCTTATTTTTTTTGTTAACTACGCCCGTAAAATCGTTTAAAGCTCAACCGCATAACATGTACATACATCATAGCGAACCACTACTTTGAAACATTGTACTTTGCACAGAATTAACACATGTCTGTTAGAAGGATTGAAGGCAAAAATTTGTAATTATGGAAAAATTTGCAAAAAAAAAGTTTTGTCAAAGCAGACCATAATTACACATATACATTATAAGTACAAACACATATGCTTCACATAATCATAAATAATATGACATAAGTAATAATTATCAGAAGAATCAGAAGAGTCTCTTCAGCAATGTTTTAAAGAATTGCTTACAAGTATAATGTAATTCATTCGACTTGTAATAAGAATAAATAAACAAATAAAACATCTTACCTGCCATTTTGCGCCTTATTTCCATTTAGCCAAAAATAAGGCCACATTACAAATAACACCAAATAAGAAAAATTTAATATTAAGTAGTAAAAATATATCTTTAACCTCGCTTTATTGTTCCACAACTTCATAAAGAAATATATAAGAGAAACTACAGTGATTACATATAATGCTGAGGCCCACATTTCTAAATTCGTTATTATATTAAATTTCCTACTTTTGTGAATTTCCTAATTGTCACAAAAGAAAACAAACAACTCAATAACCTATTGCATCAATGACCCAAAACAGAATGGTAAGTATTTACGATGTAAAACACTTATATTGATGAAATTAGAAAAGCACTCATTTACATGAAACTACGTGACATGTGCTTAAGAAAAATATATACACTTGAAAACATTTTGTCTTCAGAAACACTATAATAACACAACTGGACACAGAAACACAATAATATTATGCGCTAATAACCTATTCGAGTACCAGCCATTACATTTGAGTTTTTGAGTTTATGATAGCAGATATCTAGGTTTCCTTGCGTTGTTTTCCTTTACCGATAAATCAAGTGATAATTAAATTCAAATTTTCACATAAATTTAAAAAAAATATAGGTTTTCATTTATGTTTTTAAAACGAGCGTGCAGCCCACCCGATGTTAAGTGGCCACTGCATCCCATGGACACCCATATCCAACCTCAAACAAAACCCGAAGTTCCGTTTGAAATCGCATTTGGATGCGTCACTACTCCTGAGGACTAAGGTCCCCTCGCTATATGTGTGCCTGGCGACCGCACCTCTCCAACCGAAACACAAAAACTGCTTCATGCCGATTATGAGGGCGGCGGTGGTACTTCCCTCGACGAACGATTGTTCTACCACCTATTAAAGTGCGTGCGGGATTCGAAATCACCACTAGGCTATCACGACTTGTAAGGGTTGTAGTGACACTTATCTTAACCCTTAGCTTCTTATATGCAACGGGTGCTCGCGGTATGTTATTTTTATGCCAATATTTTGATTCAGTTGCTTGGATCATGATCATGACGAACCTGTGACCCCTAAGTCGAGTTCATTGAACCACTTTTCGGTTTTCGGGAATTCAACACATTGGACGTAAAGTAAATAGATCATCATACAATTGGTTCGGAATATATTAAAAGGGTATATGAGTAAGAAGATTCATAAGAATTTCTCCCGCTATTTCTTCTTCAGGACAGAAACACCTTACAGGGCTGTTAAGGTAAATTTGCATTGTAATAAACACTCCGCACGCCGTCGAAACATAAAGAAACCAACATTGTAATACCGACAAGGTCTCAAATAATGTCGTAATTATAAGTTAATATAATTGTGCTATAAATCATCATTACCAAAACATTAATGTCCTACTGCTTGGTACAAGTCTTCTCTCAGAATGAGAAAGGTTAGGCCATAGTCCGCTACGCTAGCCAAGTGCGGTTCGATTGACTTTATAAATATCTTCTAGAACTTTATAGAGAACTCTCAGATATATTTCACCACGATGTTTTCCTTCACCTTTAAAGCAAGGAATAGTTAATTTCTAATACGCACGCAAGTCTGAAAATTTAGATACGCGTCCGGAATTTTAACGCCGGGTTGTCATCGTGACAGTTTGGAATTTTACCACTAGGCTATCACTGCTTACAGGAAATACAAGCAGTCCAAATATCAGATTTAGTAGAACTTCATGCAAGCATTCAAGAAAATTCTTTCAAATTCGGTTAAGCTTTCCACACAAATAAACAAGTATTTTAAAAACTGAATTTAATTGCTATTCCAAACAAATAATTTTAAGCATTATCTAGTTTTTAACTTCGATTTGAGCTTATTTATTTTTCCGAACACTCCATTTTTTCCCGGTGGCAAAACCGTGGTTAGACCCGTGAGGCACAACCTCTGCGTTATATTCATCCGAGAAGTTCCCGTGTTTCGGTTGAAGAGATGCAGTTGTTTGATACTCTTGCAAGCGAGGTTATCATCATAGGACTTCAATCCTATTTGAGGTCAGATGTGAGTTTCATTGGGATGAAGTGACCACTTAACATCAATTCTTAAATTTGTCGTTCGACTTGGTTAGCACCATTTCTTCACCTGCTTATATCTCATAGCAAGTGTGTTACCCTCTATTTTTTGGTTCGAAACATGTGGTAAGTTAGATATACTAATATCACGCGTTCCAACCTAATGCTCAGGGACAGCAAAGTGCCGTGATCCGTTCACTGGAGTCAAGTCAAGAAGAAGAAGTCTCAACTGTAATACAGGCAATAAGCGCTGTGACCGACATTAGGTCTACGAGGTCGGCTGCAGATAATCTTAGGTGCCAGTGATCATTTATTATGTTATTCGTATAATTTTGTTAATTCGTATTCATAAAATTTTGTTAATTGTATTTAGCAAATTAAATTAATTATTAAAATTCAATTTAGTTATTATATTATATTATTTTATTTCACAAAGCATTATGACAGATACAATTACTCATGTCCGAAATGGCGTCTGGCCCTAAAGTATCACGCTAATAAAAGCCTCCCTTTAGTGGCATGAACCCCTCCGCCAGGTATGTCCCGACGCTCCCAGATAACGTTGCGTTTATGCTCCTTCTAAGGTACATTACTTGTAATTTAATAAAGTAGATAACGCCAACAAAATAATTTGTTACACCGTTGCGAATATATACCTGCTTCTAAGATTTTTTTAAAATTATTATAGCATTGAAGTACCAATCATGAAGGCGGGATGAATAGAAGAAAAATTCTGGTTTAAAGGGTGTGGTAAGAGAGAAATACTTCCACAAGATCAATCAACTTGATCCTCAATTGTAGCACGAACCTGTGTCCGACCCCAGTTCCGACCGACTGGTCATGGTCAAGTCCTCCATATTTGTGGTTATTTTTTTTTTAAGTTTGAAGAGTTGCAAAGTAGCGCGGACGCCACCTGATATTAAGTCATCACTGCAGCGCATGGACACCCACATCTAACCTCAAACAAAACTGAATTTCTATTTGGCATCGTATATAGCTCCGTCATTACTCCCGAGAGCTAAGATGGTCGCCTCGCTGTAGGATGCCCGGCAACTGCAACTCTCCAACCGAAACACAAAAACTACTAAGGTCGGCGGTGGTACTTCCTCAAACGAACTATAGTTCCACCACTTATCACTATTGTTCTTCCACCTACCAATCAATCACAAATGTCTAGGCGGCAATGACCACCATGTGAACTCTTCTCATTTGCTAAACCGATAAACAGCAACCTACCAGCAACCGAAAAATAGATCCTATGCAACCTTTTTAAACAGTATTACACTATTGCATGAAAATGTCTGCTATCCAGCAATAACTAAAACCGATGGTTTAACTTGCCCTACGAAGCACGAAAGTGCACACAAAATTAGCCACTAGCAGTCCCTCATCCAACTCCCGACTGCGCCCGACGACGCTTCTCTTTGTAGTGTAACGTCTCACCACATGCCACGCCTAGCCAAAGCCATGCCAAGCCGAAGGATTGCAGCCAAGGCCGGGCCATACCAATTAATTAAGTACTGTATAATGTCCGCCATGATTGTGACGTCACATCGAACTGTCAAATAAAATTATATAAATACCTGCAATAAGTACTGTATAATGTCCGCCATGATTGTGACGTCACATCGAACTGTCAAATAAAATTATATAAATACCATAATAATAAGAATCCATACCATATAAGTACCATAATAATAATAATAGGAATGCATCTAAATCAACGTTGCGTTGATTTAGATGCATTCTTGATTGTGCATTAGCATAAATCGAAACTCTGCCCGACTGTGTTCACATTTCTATTTTATTATTTGATTTATGCGTGAATGAATTATTTTCTAACGATCTTTAATTTCTAAGAACATCATATATTTTAATATACAATGCCTAATGTCAGAATGCATACCTATTCTCGTTTTATAACAGCAGTGTAAAGCAGAGGTTCCGTTAATATTTTTGTCGCAAAAAGAAATACTAACCGAAGCATTCCAACTGTCTTAGAAGTACAAAGAACAAACCAATGGCCAATCTTAGGTATGACTCCTGTACTAAAATGCTGTTTTAATTACGTAACGAATACTCACGTAATGCGATTTTTTAATTGCCTATATTTCGACCCAGTTGCATGGATCGTGGTCACGGCGAAACGGCGGTAGCGGAGAAAAACTATTGACAGGCACTAATGGTAGATCAGTCTATCTACCCTACGTCTAGTTCGTTTTTCTTTTTTGTTTATCATATAGCTACACACTACACTAACTGTATCTTTACACACCGAATTTTGAACTATTTGCGATTTATCCATGCAACTGGGTCGAAATATAGGCAATTAAAAAACCGCACATCGTGAGCACTGGTTACGTAATTTCAATGTATAATTTACGCGATAATATTAACTTAAAATCTTAAAATGCCGTTATCTAACATCTAGCCGATTTTGACATTTTGAGGTTTCGTGATCAATAAAATGCAAATTAAAAGTTTCACCATTTGAGAGTGACCTATTACATTTATTTTTGACACCTCAAACTCTTGCAAATAACGTCTAGTTACCAGGTAACACTAATTTAAAAAAAAAACCCTTTTTTGGCCATAACTCGAAATGTGGTTTTAGTATATAAGGGCATTATACCTTGAGGACGGCAATGTAATATTTGGACCCTTTAACAGATATCTATGGTCAATCTGAAGTTGACGTTCATAGCAAAACACAAATACTATTTGAAGCCAAACCGAAAGTCCACGCCAAGAGTATCTTAACGCACCATTCAGACACTTACTCAAAATAAATTTTCATTTGCAGCATCAACACTATCACTTTAAGGCCCATATGTACAAAGCTTTTAATATAAGGTACAGACTACTTATCTTACTCAATATTAATGTTAATTATCATTGTTGATAAATTCCAAGAAAAACATAGATTGTATGTTATTACAGAGACAAAAAAATATAAAAACTTTGGCCTGAGTAGATTATAGTCGTTGAGAAATAAATAAATGCGAATTTAATTCGATGTAAATTTAATTACAATAAAAAACTTGTACTTAGGCGAGTACAAACACATCTGTGGTATATTTCCTGTTGCAATTTGATTTGAATGCGTAATTACGTACATTGTTACGTTTTTCTGAACTGTAACCGATGGCTAATGGCGTTTTATTGTCTTGGCGTTGCAAAGACTCAAAGTGATTAAATATAATATAAGTCGTTATTATATATTTCAATGTATTTGCGAAGAACACATAATTTGTCTTACAATAAGCTTTCCAACAATGCCTGTATCTATAAGCGATTCCTAACATATTTGAAGAGTAGCAAACGGGCGTGCATGCTACATGAAGTTAAATAGTCAGTGCAGCCCTGGTCATCCACATATAACTCAAACAAAACTGAAGTTCTATCTGAAGATGCCTCACTACTCCTGAGGACTATGATGGTCGCCTCGCTATATGTGTGCCTGGCAACCGCACCTCTCCAACCGAAACACAAAACTGCTTTACGGCGGATTATGAGGACGGCGGTGATACTTCCCCAGACGAACTATATTTCTACCACCTGTTAACTTTAACGGTGATTGTTTTACGTTTAAAAGATATGATCTTAGATCCGATAGATCTATCCGAGAGACCGAGACTGCTCTTTTGACCTTTTTTTTATAAACAATTTATCTTTGAATATAGATTGGGTGAGGTTAGTCAGGTTAGGTTGGGTTACACAAATTTCCCATAGCTTTAGAGCTAAAACATCAAAGTTAAATTGTAGAGTTCAAAAAAATATTATTGCGTATCTCAAAATCGAAAAAATAAGGATTATTTAGATGTAGCTATTTTATATCTTACAAAAAAATAATAATCATTATACAATACAACTGTTTCGATTTTTTGCAAAAAAAGATTAATTAAAAGAATCATTTTTAAATATACGCTAAAGGTGTAAATAAATTATTATCGGAATATTGATAATCATCAATAATTACAATTCAAAATATTCATAAAGGAACCACTACAGAGGATTTTTTATAAAATACAACTGGTTCGTTTATTTTCAAAAACAGCTAAATTAGGAGAAATATTTGAATATACGCTGAAGGTGTAAATAAATTCTCATCGGAATATTGATAACCATCAACAATTAAAATTCAAAATGTTCATAAAGGAACCTCTAAAGAGGATTTTCTTGAGCTCAAAGTGTAAGTGACGGGTCTAATTATTCGATGTATCTATTTGAGTTGATAAATTATATTCTGTCAACTACGTTAATCGTGAAGTGTCAAAAGCTCAAAAGCAAACTTTAAAATAGCCAATCTCGCTATACAGCTAGTTGACCTTTTATTAAATATAAATAATACATTAAAGGCAATTTCAAAATGTTGTCAATCATATTTATTTGTATTGATAATTCATTTACTTGCAAACGAATATAATTGGTCAATTTGATTCTCTTCCATATTGGAATTTATATGATGAAATATTATATCGATAACAGTTTATCTGGTGACAATACTAATTCTGTTTGGTGCTTTTCAAAAAGTGTCCAAGTTCCACTTTGAAATGGAATTTCAAGTTAAGGAGCGGTTTTCGTGCTCACTTACACTGACAGTCATCATAACCGTTTAGGATTTCATGGTGAAAACGACCATTACCATAATAAGCGGACCTCCACCACGTCAAGTTAAGTGGTAGACAGAGCTGCGACCAGTTGAAACGAATAATTTGACCAGTTGAAACGAATAGATCAAATTGCTGGTCAAAGAAAGAACGGTTCTATTTAATACTAGCCGTATCATAATCATCAACCCATTAACGTTCCACTGCAGGGCACGGGTCTTCCCTCAGAATAAGAAATGTTAGGTCATAGCTTACCACGCTGGTCATGTGGAGATTGGTGGACTTCATACACCTTCCAGAACTTTAACCTTCAAAGAACTCTCAGAGGTGTAGGTTTCCTCACAATGTTTATATTCACCGTTAAATTAAGTGGTAATTAATTTTTAATATGCACATAACTTCGGAAAATCTGTGCGTGCGGGATTCGAACCTGGGGCACCAAGAGTGAGACCAGATTCTTAACCAGTACGCTATCACTGCTTATGCCTTCTGATTGCTAGTCATATGCCTTGATGACTTAAAAAACGACGAACTTTCATCCCCTTTGTCCATCTAAGAGTATCAAATGACCGTACAGGCCGCCTGATTTTAAGTGGTCACTGCAACCCAACGACACCCACATCTAACATCAAACAAGACGGAAGTCCTATTCAAGGCCATGCGTAGATGCGTCATACTCCGGTGGACTAAGACTGTCGTCCCGCTCTCGTCGCTGTCGTCGCGACTCTGTATGGCTCTCCACCACTCCACGCCTCTCTAAGCGAAACGCAAGAATTGCTTAATGGCGGATTATGATGGTAGCAGTGGTACCTCTCTGGACGAACGAGCTATAGTTCTACCACTCAAAAGTACATTACCAGTGGTCACCTACCTTACCTATATATAGTACTGCTGTTCAAAATTTCATTCTTTTAGACCCACTGGTTTAAGTTGTGCGTACTCTTCTCAGTCAGTCAGTCTACTTCGTCAGTCTATAACTTTCAGTTTAATTATGTAGACGACATAAAGCGAGCTAATATGTATCCACAGATCTAGCTCCTACTAGGTCCCGCAAAATGTTAACACCACGCAATTAAAGACAATAATCTTTACCATCTCATAATTTGGTTTACAAATACGGCGAAAACGGCTTAGAAATCGAAAGATACAGACAGCGAGACTAAAACGGAGAGAAAAGTGAAAACGCGCATGTAAATGACGAGATGAGCCCAAACGATGCGCCTGCGCAACATTTACGCGCGGACGCCCATGAATATATAGTGGCGGACTGTTCATGAACTAATTTATTAATATGAATGTGTAAACATTCTTCGTGGTTCAACTCCAAATGCGCCATCGCTATTTTTGCTTTACAACTACAGTGGTAAACTCTGCTGTGTTCAAGTTCGCAAGGTGCGGCAAGGGAGAGACGCTCGGGAAATTCCAACTAGTCCTCAGGAATAGCGATACATCTGTGGCAATAACCACTTACCTTGCATGTCCGTTTGTTACTTTTATGCTATAAAAATAAGTCAGCCACACACATAAAGAGAGTTTCGGTAACGGCTGAGTCTTTTAAAAACTTGACGTATTTCAAAGCACTAGTACAATACGGCCTAGTATCTAAGTAAATATAAATTTTGAAATTAAATAATTTCTTATCATATAAAATATCTGGTACAGTTAAATCACTAAAGCAAATGTTTTCCGTGAATGCCTCCACACATTCAAAATCACACAAACAACCCACGAGGCACAGCGGTTACTATACCGGCCTGACACGCAGACGAACGTAAGTACGTAACGAACAGACGAACGTAAGTACGCAACGAACAGTGTTTCCTAAAGGAAATTTGATATATCCTATAACTGTACCTGGAAGACCATGATGGTGCGACCAGGAAGAGTTGAGGGGGAATACCACTGAGTTATCTTGCTCTCGAGTAAGTAATAATGTCCTACATTACCATTAAAAAGCTTGGTATTCTTAGTTCTGACACCATGACAAATGGGTTTAACAACTGCAGAATGTTACGATCACGTCATATTAGCATTCCGAATAAATATAATAATATACCATATCACTTTGGTTCTAAGAAAATTGTGAACTGAACATTCAACATGAATGTTCAGTTCATGTTGAATGTTCGTGTTCGTTCGTTCGTGTTGTTGAATGTCGTTATAAAATATGTATAGAGTATATAATTAATATGTTATTGATATATTGACGAACGTGAGCAAGAGCAGTGATAGCCTAGTGGTTAAGATTCCGGTCTCCCAAACTGAGTGGCCGAGGTTCGAACCCCGTACGCACCTCTAATTTTTCAAAGTTATACGCGTATTAGAAATTAATTATCACTTGCTTTAACGGTGAAGGAAAACGTCATGAGAAAACCTATACATCTGAGAGTCCTTTGTAAAGTTCTCGAAGGTGCGTGAAGTCTACCAATCCGCACTTGGCCAGCGTGGTGGACTATGGCTTAGCTCTTCTCTTTCTGAGAGGAGACCTGTGCCCAGCAGTGGGACATTAATGGGTCGATGATGATGATGATGATGATGATTGATGAAAGTATTCCTCCAGGGCATACACGCGGTCATTCAATTTTATATCAAAATTTAAAATAGTTTCAGAACAGTATTTTTTGAGCTTAATTATGCTTATATGTCCAATACCTAAATTTAAAACTCCTTTTCAAATATTTCTCTCTAGTACGTCCTTACCTTCAAAATGAAACTGAAATTTCCAGTTCCAGAAAAAACCGGCATTTTTGTACAAAGCTATGACGGAGAGACAATTACAACTTTACTTAGAGTAACACAAGTTACTATGGTATAGAATATCTGAGGTGGCCTTGTGGCCAAGATTCCGGCTTCTCGCACTGGTGGTCAGAGGTTCGAATCCAGCACGCACATCTGATTTTTCAAAGTTACATGCGTATTAGAAATTAATTATCACTTGCTTTAACAGTGAAGGAATATATCGAACCCCAGGTACCTAAGCGTTGCTTGTAAAATTCTCAATCCGCACTTATCCAACGTGCTGGACTGTGCCTAACCTTTCTCATTCTGAGTGGATATCGGTGCCCAGCCTTGAACATTAACGAATCGATAATGATGACATACAATACACACATACATTACTTCCCACATGCACATAGCTCAACAATCTCTTATAAGAAATTATAAAATAACCAACAATTTACAACGTACTCTTTGGTATTACGGGGCAATGAAGAAAAGGTAGTACTAATAAAATATCAAATAGTCACCGCGGCCACCCTTCAGGGCGAGGCGACCATTGACCCTTCTACAAAGTATTATTTTGTATTACAACACTCTCAACTATTTGCCAACTTCACCACATAACTTTTTTCATTATCTCATTAATAGTTTTATTGAAATATATA
>DWKL01004266.1:0-10729 GCA_018249415.1 Phareas burnsi
TGACAACCGCACCTCTCCAACCGTAACAACAACTGCTTCACGGCGGATTACGAGGGCGGTGGTGGTACTTCCCCAGACGAACGATTGTTCTACCACCTGTTGAGGTCAGGTTTAAAGAATTTAATTCTCAAATAAGACTTATGCCATCTACACGATGACTGTATAAATCATTTATATGTATAAACTATAGTTCGCCACTTCATGCAAAACATTAATGATTATTCATCCAATTCATTAATTCAAAAGTGACAGTGCTCAAATTATTACTTTTTTTATAGCATAAAAATAGTATACACTTATGCTATCCACCTGATAATAAGTCACAGTCGACCATAGACATTTGTAGTTTCATACAGACTAAATAAAAAACAAAAATAAAATTTAAAAAATAATAAAAGAAAACGAATATGTTTCTATTATCCGAGAAACGCTTCCTTAAAAATTGGAGTCCTTATCAAAACGTCACTGAAGTAACGGCGGTGAAATAAAAAACCGTTTTAACTTTGTGTTAATATTATATTGTGGCATTATTGCGCCATTTATTATAATCCCGCGGAAGGGATGGGGTTGAGTCCACGTTTAATGGACGTTTTGTTTGGGGAAAAACAATTTTTAACGATTTTCGCGCAAACCGACCGGAAGGGAATGATTTTCCAGGATATATTAATGCGTCATTTAAAATTTACCATATAAAGCTTTTGTTGTGGTAATGAGATGTGATCAAAAAATGAATGACAAAGCTTTATAATTATTGTCAGATGTAACACATGTTTCATTATCATAGACATTCATGAGTAAGCCATTAATTACTTCCCACTAATTACGGGTTTTTTTTCATATTAGAAGAGTCAGATAGGTGGTAAAATTATAGTTTCACCGAGGAAGTGGTAAAATTATAGACCACCGCCGCCCTAATAATCTGCCATGAAGAAGTTTTTTTATTTCGATTAGAGAGGCGCGGTTGTCAGGTACACTTACAGCGAGGCGACCATAGTCCTCAGGAGTAGTAGCGCATCTAAGTACGACCTCAGACAAATTTCAGTTTTGTTTGAAGTGAGATGTGGGTGTCCATGGACTACAGTGACCACTTAACATCAGGTGACCAGCATCATTGCTACTTGCTACAGTAGTAGCTCCTTTGCTACTCTTCACATATAAAAAAGTAATAATTTAACCACCGTTTCAACCTCGATATAATCCAGTCTACTCTACTTACCTGATTCGAGTGTGGGTAGCCACTTTACAATGAGGTTTGCGCTTTGTACAAAAATCATTAATTATCAACCATCTAACCCTCCCTCCGGCCGTTGACTTACCCCTGTAATTCATTACCATAACCCAAATAGTACATTGGTCTAACAGACATTAGGAGTACAAACTGTGTGTAATTTTTTAATTATATCGTTAATAAAGTCAAGTAATCAAATATTAATTTTAGGGTCCCTGCGTAAAAATTTAAAATCTACCCTATACGATTCGGTACTCTCAATTAATCTTCTTCGTATCCCAGCATCTTAAATAAATTCTTCATATCCTATCTAGGAAGGTAGAATATGAAGAATTTATTTAGGATTTATTTAGTTACGAAAGTAATGTTATAAATGCGAATGTGAGTTCGTTTGTCTGTTACGCTTTCACGCCTTAACTAGTCAATCGATTATTATGAAATTTTGTACACACATTCTGAAGGGTACAAAAATGGACATAGGATACCCTTTATCCTGAAAAATATCGTTCCAGAGGGATAGAAAAAATAATTTTATTTCTTTTTTTCACCTCGATAAACAAGAACGCAAAGTGTATGTTTAAACTAGAAAATTAAAAACTTTAGTTTCATCCTGATGATCCTGGTCAAGACTTAAGACCAAAAGTCATAAAACTATTGTGTTTTCGATGGTCTTTAACACGTATTTAAGAATATAAGGCGAGCAAAGCCGCGGGTACAAGCTAGTACTTAATAATACATAGAGTGTTCATCAAACCTGCTCCAAACAGGACATACAACCAAGAGTCTCTTCACATATTTCTTCTTCTTTCCTCTATCCACACTATAATATTATAACAACGAAAGAAATTCCCTGTTTGTTTCTTTTTCACGCCCGAACCGCTGAAGCAATGTTGATACAATTTGGCAAGGAAATGGATTGCATCTCGCGGAAGGATATAGGGCACCTTTTGTCCCAAAAATAGATAGAGTTGCTTTCATATTTATAATATTGGTATACACATTTTTTTTCGTTTAATCAAGCTAGTAAAAAGGTAAGTGTGTTCATGATCTAATATATAGAATACAGCAGTAATTAAAAGTGTGATGAGCTCATAGTACCTGAGAGAGATTGCTAATGTCCCCATTTCTTGATATGTTATGAACATAAAGCTTTTATTACGAACATAACGTTTTCTACACTATGAGTGTTGAAAGCATTTTTTCCGATAAAATAAGGCCGATCCGGCATCAATAAGTAAGGTGAATGGAATCGAAAGAAAAACGTCCGGCTCTGCCAGGCCTCTCATATCCTACGGCACTAATACACCACAGAGTAGGGGGGAGGAGGAGGGTTCGTGTTTCGAGGATTCACTCTTTGCTTGGGCTTGTTCTCAGGAGATAAACATCTCCCGGTGACTAATTATAATAGTACATTGTATCACAAGATTCATTCTTTCACTGTTTCATTACTTACTCGGTTGGGTGGTAGCGATGCGCGGGTGATTTAAGTAAAGCGAGACTTTTAGTCCGTAATCATATCGGAAAATTGATTGACTGTATTGGAATACTTAGGAACCTCCCTTATTTTACACAATATAAATATTATTTACAATTACATCTAAAACTGGTTTGTTGAACCCTACCAACTCGGGGGAAATAGCAAAAGATATAATGGTTTAAAAATAAAAAGGAATGAACTTGTAAAAAAGCAAGAACGGTCAAAAGTTCACCTAATCCCAGCTAGGGTGTCCAAAGATTACTCGCGCGACGAGACGCGGTGGCACCGGTCGCATCAGCATTAAAATAAAAATAAGGGTGGCCATAAATAGTCGCGCACAAAGACAAGATATATGGTTATAGCGCCGGACCGTCCGCGTTGAGACTGGCTGGTTATGTTGCCTACCATAAAAACAATTACATTCTACCTAGTTCGTAATAAATGAGAGATAATGCTGAATAGATTCAATATCGCTTGTGTGGCTTATTATTAAGTTATTTGTGTTTGATTATGTTATGATATCCTAGTAGTGAGATTCCGACTGCCACGTTGGAGATCGGGGATCGAATTCCACACGTACTGATTTTACGAAGTTATCTGCGTTTGAGTATTAAGAAATTAACAGTAAAGGAAGATATCATGAGGAAATCTGCATACGTGAGCTTTCGCAGTAAAGTTCTCAAAGATGGGTGAAGGATTAGTAATCCTCACTTGGCCAGTGTCTAACGACTTAACACTTTACTCTGAGACCCTTCCCCATCAGTGCGACAGTAACCAATTGATGATTATTATTTATGAAATAAATGAAGTGAATAGCGAGAATATATATAAAAAATTCTAAAGAAAATTTTGATTAATTGTTTTTGTAATATTCAAATGAATATTTGGAATATTAAAAACTTAAACACATGTATGTAATGAATTTAGTCTAATTAAAGCTTAATTGTAATATATATATAAAGAGTGCGGTATGTATATTATATTATTTCTTTTCCAAATACACCTTGCGAAGTGGTGGTAATGTATTCACTCCGTAAAATTCGTCATATACAAATACATTTTACTTTCCGACAATTTAAAATTATGTTGTAAATGTATATATTTGTTCAATAAATAATTTTATTGAATTTTATATAGTTTTATTTTGGCAACCCGCTTGGCTCAGCGGTTACCATACCAGTCTAAGACGGTTTCGAGTTCGATTCCCGGCCAGGCAGATATCTAAATGATGAATTTAGATTACCTATATACTTAAGTTCTTATTAATTTATTAAATCTAAACTGTCAAAAGTCGAGCAATTCTCTACCAAAAGCACTAAAGCTAATTTAGCCCCATTTGCCCCATCGGTCATCGTAACGCATTCGTGCCCACTCTCCCCTTAAGAAAGGTCACACGTTCTAACGCCAATAGGGCACAGTGGATAAATAAGAAGGCCTCAATCGCCGTCAACCCCACTCTACCCTTTTAAAGCTCAGGTGATAGATGAATACGCTACATTAGTGTAATAAAATTTTAGTCATTTTTTTTTAAATAATAAAATAAACGCGTTCTACACTCATAGTAGAAGTGTCATGGATACATACTAAGACAAATGCACAAACACCCAGACCCAGAACAGAAATCTAATTTCATCATTTCAAGGTCTGCTTGGCCGGGAAGCGAACCCGGAACTCTGCGTATCAGGCCGATATGGTAATTACTGCGCTTTGCGGGTCGTTAAAAATTATAAAATATGTGCATAACTAGCTTATATAATAATAAAATTTCCTTTATATATCAGCCTCTGCGGTAGTGAGTTGTATTTTAAAGGATGTGGTAACGTAAAAGACTTTTTATGTTATAGTTGAAACATACAAACATGCAGCTCATCATGTAGAATGGTTGTCATTCCCCACGGACACCTGTAACTAGCTCCATATAGAATTGGCCCTAAATGAAGTCGACACACATGCGTTGCTATTTCTGAGAACAAAGAAGGCTCGAAAGAGTGATACTGAAATCCGCATTTACAACACCACGTGCCCCATTATACAACAGGCTTCCTATACACGCTATTAGACCCACCGTTTTGAACTACACGTTCTGTCATACAGATAAGTTTTTATTGGTTAGATATTTTGCTGTGAATAAGTAAAGTAAATAGCGCCTATATAGCTAGATAGCCTAGTGGTTAAGATTCCGCTCTCTCAAGCTGAGTGGTCGGGGTTTGAGCCTCGCACGCACCTCTAATTTTTCGAAGTTATGTGCGTATTAAAAATAATTATCACTTGCTTTAACGGTGAAAGAAAACATCGTGAGGAAACCTACACATCTGAGAGTTCTTTGCAAAGTTCTCAAAGGTGTGTTAAGTCTATCAATCCACATTCGGCCAGTGTGGTATCTATGGCTTAATCCTTCTCATTCTGAGAAGAAACCCGTGCCCAGCAGTGGGACATTAATGGGTCAATGATGAAGTAAAGCAAAGTAAGTACCATAAGTACTATAGCCATAAGTGCCATGAGAACTAAAATGGTCCCTCGCTGTAAGTGTACCCGACAATCACATTTCTCCAACCGAAACACAAGAATTGCTTCACGGCGGATTATGGCGGCGGTAGTAGTACCTCCCCGATCGAACTAAAGTTATGCCACCTAGTAAAAGGTCCAAAAAATATTTAATAAAGGATCTGATTTGTCTTTGATTTTGAAGATATATTATAATCACATCATAGTCCTAACCACTAGCAGATCACGGCCAAGCAGTGATAGCCTAATGGTTAAGATTCTCACGCTGATAGCCCACCGGTTTTAGCTGCACTTTGTGTTTCATACAGAGTTAGAGTTTTTATTACTTAGTGATTTTAAAAAGTTAACTAACGTAAACGACATAAGTAAGCAATGATAGCCTTGTGGGTAAGATGATCTCATCCTGAGAGTCCAGGGTTCAAATCCTGCGCACGCTTCCGATTTTTCGAAGTTACGTGCGTATTAGAAATTACTTATCACTTCATTTAACGGTAACGTAAAACATCGTGAGGAAATCTACACATCTGAGAATTCTGAAGAAGTTCTCAAAGATGTGTTACGTCTACCAATCTGCATTTCTGCCAGCGTAGTAGCTATGGCTTAATTCTTCTCATTCTGAGAAGAAACCCGCGCCCAGCATTAGTGGGTTGATGATGATGAAGATATGATGTTAGTGACTTCGTTTCCGGCGTTTTTTAACAGTATAGAAGATTGTAAAAAATATTACAGCGATTTCTAGTAGTTTTCCCTCACCCTTTTTCTGTGGATGCGGGATAAATGGACAAATCGTGTCGCTCGAACACCGCTTCCGCCTCACTCTCGTGCCGCGTGTTGTTTTGGCGAACTTGAATCAATACATTTTCGTTTCTTTTACTAAGAGATGTTATAGACTATAGACTTATAGGGAAAAGGCCCATAAAACATTTGAACGGAGAGTGTAGTGTTAAAAGACGCCGGAAGGCTGAGGTATATTGCGATTGAAAAAGCATATCCGATTAAAGTTAATTTGTTATATGTATATTATTTTATAGATGGTAGAACTATAGTTCGTTCGCGAAGGTACCTCTGCTGCCATACAATTCATCGTAAAGCAATTCATGTTACGGTTGGACGATGTGGATGCCGGGTACACTTGCAGTAACCACTTCACATAAAGTGGTCTCCTTTGCCTCTCTTCAAACACACAAAAATAAAGACCATAGACTAATAGAGTAAAGGTCCATAGAACATTTGAACAAAGAGTGTAGCGTGGAGAGATATCGGAAGACAGTGAAAGTTAGGAAATTATAATCAAATAAGCAAATAAAATTAAAGTAAATTTGCTATGTGTAATTTTAGTATTTTTAATACGAATCGCGTGGCGCATCGGTTATCATACCGGTCTGATACGCACAGGATTCCGGGTTCTATTCCCAGCCGCGTAGACCTCTAAATGTTGAATTTAGATTTCTGTCTACGGCGCCAACGACACAGGAAATCCCAGTGTGGCGCTATGAGTGCAGAAAGTGTCTGTTTGTTACAAAGTTACTCCCATAAACTGTCAACACATTACTGTCTCACAGCTGGCATGGATCTTAGAATGAATAGGATTAAGCCATAATCCACCACGCTTGCAAAGTACATGTTAGAATTCACAGACCTTTAAAAACTTTATGAAAATCTTTCAGGTGTTTACGATGTCTTCCATCACTGTTAAAGGAAGTGATTACCCTTTTCCAACACGCTTTTAACTTTAAAAATATGACCTGACCTCAGTGAGAGGCCGGAATCTTGACACTAAGCTAACACTGCTTCACGAAAACGGAACAAGTAATATATTTATTCGTTTTGTTCAGTGTCACTGTCAGTATTTAAGTAAATGTAAAAACAATTATAATATTAATTTTTAAAGAATTGTAAAAGTAGACTCCATCAAAGTAAAAATTTAAGAAAAAAATCCACCTAAATTATATGTCAACTTATTTCGTGATGTTAATATACCTAACTATTATGGCGGAGGATTAAATAAATTATTGTGAGCATCTTCAAATATCGACTCCGCCGTAATGGGTAGGTATATCTACACCACGAAATAAGTTGTCACATAATTTAGATGGATTATTTTCTAGAAATTTCTCTTCAAAAATATCTAGTTCAGAAGCCGGAACTAGTGCGAGTCAGCAAGTAGCACTCCGGTTGGTCATTAGGTCCACTTTTACAAGTGTCCTGCAAATCGCCCGCCGCCATCGGTCGCTAATCGTCGGAAATTGTAGCCATTATCGGCGCTCGCTGCAACTAAAAATTATTATTGTTCGCACTAAGAGTGGCCATTTAGCTGATTGCTGGCCACAGGAGTGGTTCCAGCGCGAGCTCGTAAGTGTAAAATGTAAGTATAACGGTTTGCAGTTCGAGAAATCTGAGCGCGACTGTACCTATCGATACATAGACCTACACCATTTCATAGCTACAAAATATTTTTCAATTTTCTTAACGATTTGAAATTAAATACTTATTGGATTTTTTTGACAAATTAAAAATATGTAAATTAGTACATTCTACATATATGTGTGTGTGTGCGTGCGTGTGTGTGTCCGTGCGTGTGTGCGTGTGCGTGCTTGTGTGCGTGCGTGTGTGTGTGTGTGTGTGTGCGAGCGTGAGCGCGCGCGCGCCTGTGTGTGTATGTTGTTTTATTTTTTGCTTAACATACCGAGATATTATTAAACTATGAACTATAAATGTTGATGTCTGACAAATATTGTTGAATATTATTGTATTGATTTTGTTATATTCTCATGTAAGTGCTTATGTAAGTATTTTTCTGACATTAAATGTTCATAATATTTTTATGTAATGAAGTTTATTTTTAACAAAATTCTGTAATCTAAATCCTACACTATTTCGGAACACAGTATAGGATTTGGGTACTAAAATTAGAGAGCAGCCATTTTGGACACATTTTACATAAATTCTTAATTCTACTTACAGCTATAGCCATTCCCGACATTTTTATATCCAAAAATAATATGTTCATGTATACGACAAGCTACCAAAAAATGTAAATCTCATTTCACCGGTTGCTTGCGCCTAATGACCAAAAACGAAGCTCAGAAATGTTTCCCGTAACATCTCCGTTTTTCGTGACATCATCAAGAAATCACATTAAAAATCCCCATAAACGTAGCCACAGTAATCAGCACTCTGGGGAGAAACTTAAAAATACCTCACAGTTGACATTACCCTCCGTCGGAGCCCTCCGCTTCCGGTTATCGCAACACAAAGACCACCCCCTCCCCTCAGGAACAGGAAATACTACCCTTCTACCCTTCTATCGCAAGGCTACCCACGTCAGTCGGACTCGGAAACTCAAAAAGTATATTTAGGCCCTGAAAATGTTTTAATGACAAATTACTGTTAACATTTCAATGTTTTCTTATTGGCTTACCACATCATCGCCATTAATATGATAATTAATGCTTTAAATCCTTCTACACTCATTACCCCACATTGGGATTCCCTGTGTGGGTCCCATAGAAATAAATTTTAATTCAACATTAGAGGTCTACGCAGCTGGGAATCGAACCCGGAATCCTGTGCCTATCAGACCAGTATGATAACCGATGCGCCGCGCGATTCGTATTAAAAATACTAAAATTACACATAGCAAATTGACTTTAATATTATTTGCTTCTTTGACTTTAATTTCCTAACTGTCACTGTCTTCCGATGTCGCTTCACGCTACACTCTTTGTTTTTTCTCAAGTCACACACACAAAGACGAGGCCACATACACCAAGACCCATATTAGAAATCTAAATCATTTAGACATCTGCTTAGCAAAGAATCGAGACTTATTATAAGCATAAGCCTGATTATCATCATCATCATCATCATCAACGACCCATTAATATCCCACTGCTGGGCACAGGTCTCCTCTCAGAATGAAAAGGGTTACGCCATAGTCCACCACGCTGGCCAAGTGGGGATTGGTAGACTTCACACACCTTAGAGAACTTTGCAAAGAACTCTCAGATGAGTAGGTTTCCTCACGATGTTTTCCTTTACCGTTAAAGCAAGTGATAATAAATTTCTAGTACGCACATAACTTCGAAAAATTAGTGGTGCGTGTGGGGCTCGAACCCCGGCCGCTCAGCTTGAGGCCGAAATCTTAAGCACTAGGCTGATTATAGCGACAGCTAAACAGAAAAGTAATATAAGTCCAATATTTCATCTTCTTGATTTTTGACATTCCTGTCATTTTCTTAGCTTCGTGATATGAATACTAGATGTCGCACGTACCCTTTTTGTAGTCTACATTTATACGCCTTATCTACAAACAAACTTTTTTTACCATTTATAAACCACTACCAATTCAAAATGACAATGAAGTTATACCGTCTAATTTAAAAAACTTCAAATATGTCTTTTTTTCTATTACTGAACATTATGCAATTAAAAAATATACATACTTATTTATATACATATGTACCTAATATATGTTTTTATTGAGAGCAGTAATTATCTGAATCTTAATATATATATTTTTTATAGAAATCAGTAGTTAACTGAACCATATATTATATAAACATTATGTTGCATAAAGTATGCCTACGTATACTCACCAAAATATCAGTAGGGCAGAAGGGAGGATCCGGAAGTGCTGCTAATGCACCGAATACACGAACCATAGACGAGATAAATAAATAGAGTCCTTAAGCAAGCGACACGTTCTCTGAGAGCACGTCAGTCTAATTAATCTTTTGTAAGCAACTCCACTTGATTTAATTTCGTTCGTTTCAGTCAAATACTTTAACGTCGTCGTTGCATCTGCAAAGCCCGACAAACAAAACAATAACCAAAAAATGTAGTTCGTTCTTACGGTCATATATACAATAATTATTACATCTCAATTTCTAAAAGAATTTATAAACTGTTTTTCTATTTTTATAATAGATTTAAATAATAACAAACAGATTGTCAGTCACATCGCGTTTCGTGAATATTATCAAACAACATACTAAACTAATATCCATCAAAAAAATGTTCGTTGGATTTTACAGGTGTAGCAACGACAAAGATGTACGGGGAAAGAATAAAGTTTATAATTACAAAACTTAATGTTATGAAATATGAGAATGAATAAAGAAAATCTGAGTTATGAAATAATGTGTTATTTTTAATCCTAAATTTAAATAAAGCAATATATTTTTAAAGTTAACATTTTGATCTGTTTGTCTCATTAAATGGTGCCAAACTTATCATTATAGCGTCCTTACGGTTGGGTATTGGGACGCTATAATGATAACTCAGGACATAATGTCACAGTTTACATATTTACAAGTATATTATTTAGGAGTCTAATTCATAACGTTGTCTTTAGCATAATTCTATTCGGATATCCGCACGCGATCATTACCCAGGCTTGCAAGTATGCCTAAAAGAATAATAGCAATTTATTATAATGTAATATAATAGGTGGTAGAACAATCGTTCGTCTGGGGAAGTACCACCGCCGCCCTCATAATCCGCCGTGAAGCAGTTGT
>DWKL01004267.1:0-10728 GCA_018249415.1 Phareas burnsi
AACAAGTAGGTACGTCAGACATTCTTTGCTACTACAAATAGTTTGCTACTTTTATATTAAAAAAAAATCAACTCTGTAGATGAAAGAAAAGTAAATCTGAACTTATGCTCGACAAGATATAATGTGAAAAAATAGAGCTATCTCTAATTAAAATGATACGCCAAAAATAAAAAAATAACTATAGCTTAAAAGAAAAGAACCTGGGTCTACGAAATAGTCTTAAAAAACACAATGACATCATGTTTGCCAGCTTTGCCATCATGCCATCTGTCATTTGATATTCTGAGGTTGGCCGTCATTCGTCGAATGGTCGACGAATATTGTCAAAGTTAATGGTATAATAAATCGCATCTTATTGTCGCGAACTAGAACATTCGTATCCCTAACGTAACCATCCCTATTTCTAAATTATTGTGTACAGTTCATAACGTGTTTTAACGAATAGATTAATCTTAATGTATCGGTGACACAAATTGCATTTATCATTGAAAATAAAACACTGGCCTTCGGAGCTGTGATGGAATCTTACTTTAACGCTGCAGCGAGACGGAAAACATCAACTGAGGAGGGCTACAAATGATCTAGGCGACATCTCGGTTGATTATATACGGAAGACCCGGGTCAGTGGCTGAAAGAAGAATTTTACGTGCGCATGACGGTGACATGAGCACAAACAAACAGAGGCGCGGAGCTAGCGGTTCCAGTTGTTCTGCGTCCGGAGTGCCCGCGCTCGTGAACGTGCCCACAGCCATGTCTGCCGACCTCGCTTCGCTGTTCGAATGCCCGGTGTGCTTCGACTATGTATTGCCGCCGATCCTGCAGTGCCAGAGCGGGCACCTCGTGTGCTCCAGCTGCCGGCCCAAGCTGAACTGCTGCCCGACATGCCGCGGGCCGCTTGGCAACATCCGCAACCTGGCCATGGAGAAGGTCGCCAGCAATGTCATGTTCCCGTGCAAACACTCCAACACCGGCTGCACCGTCACCCTCGTCCACACTGAGAAAGCAGAGCATGAAGAAGCGTGCGAGTTCAGGCCCTACTCTTGCCCGTGCCCTGGCGCATCGTGCAAGTGGCAAGGTGGCCTCGACCAAGTGATGCCACACCTCATGATGTCACACAAAAGCATTACCACTCTGCAAGGTGAAGACATTGTGTTCCTGGCGACCGATATTAACCTTCCTGGTGCAGTCGACTGGGTCATGATGCAGTCTTGCTTCAACCATCACTTCATGTTAGTGCTCGAAAAACAAGAGAAATTTGATGGACACCAACAGTTCTTTGCAATCGTCCAACTTATAGGATCAAGAAAGGAAGCAGAAAACTTTGCCTACAGACTGGAGCTGAATGGGCATCGTAGGAGACTAACGTGGGAAGCTATGCCGCGATCTATCCATGAAGGTGTTTCTTCTGCTATCATGAATTCTGACTGCCTCGTTTTTGACACTTCCTTAGCCCAGTTGTTTGCAGATAATGGAAACCTTGGGATAAATGTCACCATTTCGATTGTATGAGAGTCAAGTGAATATTCTTGTGACATTTGCGGATTACCCGACTAGGACATGTTTTGTATGAATTACCTGATCAATCAACATCAATGTAAGCCAAAAATATTGTTTTTTTTTTCATTACTATGATTATGATATGTAAATGTGTGTTCAGTTCTTTAGTGTTAAGTAGTGGAAAGTTTTTTTTTCAGTTAGTAGTTTCGGACTTGATTATCGGACAATTAAAATAAATTGTTGATATCTAATGTCAAGTGATTATTTAATTCCAAACAATGAACAAATAATAAGTACTAAATTTTAATGATGTGTATATATGCTTCAACTAAGTAAGTAAGGGTTTGAGCAATTTGTATTGTTGCTTTACATATTTGTATTTAGTGCGCTATATTGGCTGTTAAACTCTGCTAGGTCACAAGTTGACTCCTGATACAAGGAAAGGGTTATTATTAGAGATGTGCCAGACATAGTGATAGAAGACATAGACAACAGATAATTACGGCTATATATTAAATTGGTTATGTGATGTATGAGAATATGCATACAGTTCAATTGGTATGTCTAACACTTATGTGATAGTTATTGAAAAATTGTATTTGCATCTATATTGCTATTCACTTATTTCAACAAAAGATTTTATAAACTCCTCTTCAGTTTATTGGTGAATTGGGATGCTAAAAATATAAAAATCATAATGGTTAGTATTGTACATTTAGCACATTATCAATTGCCGAAAAATTTAAATGGTGTATCATTTAAAAGATCTCATTAAAGAACAATATATGTCTTATGGACAGTCCAATTTGTGAAAATAACTACAAATTAAAATTTTACAATTTCTAATCAATTCAAGGAAGAAGTTTTTAATTTGACAATCTTCTTTGTTCTTTTAGTGACCTATGTTTGGCTATTCAAGTTCAGTTAGGAATCAAGGATGTCTCCATGTTCCATCTGATAATCCATCCATGCAATAATAAGGAAAGTCAGCTAACATACCAATGTTATCGTCATATTCACACTTGAAGTAAAATGCAAAACTATCAAGATTACAATATCTACGTGATTTTTTTCACCGTCCTATGTCATGTTTTATTATCATTTATGGTTGTGGTATTTCAGATTTATCATTTATGGTTGTGTGCATAAGCACAGACCATTTTATCTGCTTCCAAATATAACAATTATTGGCAACAAAATGGGCTATCTATTAAGGCTTTAATGTTTTACTCAAGAAATTGTTGTAGTGGACTTCTGACTGTATTTGAAATAAATTTTTGTAAAATCTAATATCCTAATCAGTGTTATCACTATGGGGTCTATTTCTAGCCAGTATTAGGCACATCTCAAGTTAGTTTTGCCCCAGTGGTGATAATCACTAACAATTCACTATGGATCAGCAATATTAGGATGCAGAGTAGCTGATAGTGTGTATTCTTAGGACTGAACTATAATTTGAATATTGTTAAGTGAATTATATTGGATGCCTAGTGATAGAATGCCATCTGGGTAGCTATCACCATTTACGTTCTGTTTTGTCTTGAGGAGGGGATCAAATGCGGCAGAACATATTGGATTTAATGCAGGATACATTTTTTGAAAATAATTATAAATTATTGAGAGACTGCAAATGTTGAAATATTGCACCACCTACAAGTCTGCATGCATACATTTTTTTTATCAGTCTTTAGTTTCAGACAAATTACCATTATTACTTAATATAATTTTTTTAAAAAAAGGAAAGAAAGATTAAGATGTTTTAATTAGAAATTCCACTTTTTTTGTATTAAATGTGACAATTGGCCTCTCCTCACATAGTGGGGGCTAATTAGCTCTCATTGTCTTGGACTAGCCGCAGATATAATAATATTGATTGTATAATATAATCATTATGCTGTAAGCCACAACAAGACATTACCATTTTATTGTTATCAAACTATTCATTTTCAGTATCAGTTATTCTAATTGTCAAATAGATTTAATTCATTTTATTTATCTCAAATTCATACTACTTAACTGTAGGAGTAATGTTTGAAGTGAAAAGTCGCTAAATTTGAACAGTATAACCGTAACAATCTCAGTACTTCGAATAAATATATGTAACATTTCATTATTATTTAAATCCTTCGTTATCTTAAGTAATGAGTTTCGATAGTACTGGTTAAATAAATTTTTGTAATATATTTATTGTAGTTTCAGTAAAATGAAAGAACAAATGAATTATGTATGTCCTTTATTACTGGTGATACATATTAGAATTGTAATGTGCATTATATTTTTGACACAGACATCTTAAATAATAAATTATTATAATTAATACAATGCCTAATCAATAGCCCTGTATTAAGAAATAAATAAACAAATTTATTTTATGATACATTACCAACTAGCATTTATGTTAAAATCTAAACATGATACACTTTCAGGGGCCCTGATACACATTTTCCAGATTATTCCAGATGCAGTAACATCCACAATAGATTCTAAAATAAAATCCTGATATTTGGGTAACCTAAATGCCAGAACTAGCTGCCAGTAAATAGGTAAGCACTGGTGGACATATAGGAAATGGAGAATGATAGTTTTGAAGCCATACCATAGTGTTTAAAAAAAAAAGAAACATGGTATATTGAACATAAAAAAATCTAGCAAATCAATAGCACCGGGTAAAGTAATTGGGCTAGAAGAATTAATAAAACTAAAGTGGCTCAAATTAAGACGGTTTACTGGTCTGTGGTTGCAATGGTGATGGTAAGAGACACCCGGATGTTGGTGAGCCACTGTCGTCTAAAATAGATGTTGATTCCTTGTGGACCGGACTGAAGGGATCCTTTGGTTCCTTGCACGCCAGGCTGAAGGGATCACCTGGCTGTTGTTTGACTTCAAATGCACCAGAGTTGAGATTCGTTTTCTTATCAACCACAGTAAAATCTTCGAACTTCCCCATAACTGTGCAAAAAGGATCATCTGATCGGTGTACTATTTCGAAGGGGTCAGAGGTGGCTTTCGTTTTCGAATCGACCAAGCTGAACTCATCGTATTTCTCCACTTCACTGTAAGCTGTTGTGGACGGTTGCGGCACAAACGGATCAAATACCTTCTTCAATCCATCGGGGCTGAAAGGGTCCTTGGCTTCGGATTTTGGTGCATCCTCCGCTAAACTGTTATCGCCGCTGAAGTCTGACAGATCGATGTCATAGTTAATGTTACTCAAACCGGGCGCGAGGTGATCAGTGACGAACTCGTCCGGAGTCAACAGTTCATCTATCGACCTGTCGAAAGGCGCGAACCCCAGCGGTGAAGGTGTGAGCAGCTCCAAGGAGCTGGTCTGCTTTATCCCCCAAGGCTGGTCCAGGAGGGGTGACTTTGAAGGCGATAGTTTTGGTGTATCGAAATGATAAACGTCCTTTTGTTCAGGTTCCTTGGATTCAAGGGCGACGATGATCGGCTCCACTTCGGCCGAGTCGATTTCTGGGATAATTTGGACCTGTTAGAGTAATTACGTGTGTTAATATTGGATGCAAAAACATCATTGTAAAATACAAAGAAATCCTTGTGCCTTGTGTTGCGATGATGATGATTTTACATTACTGTGTTCTGGTTTAAATAATGTGGTAAGTCTGTTACTAGTATGAGGAGTTATCCATGTGTGATAATCGTCATTAAATCATTACGGTCCGTCTGCTGGACCTCCGTCTCCTCTCAAAATGAGAAGGGTTAGGCTATAGTTCACCGCGCTGGACAAGTGTCCATTGGTAGACTCCACATACCTTGGAAATCTTTACAGAGTACTCTCACATGTAGAGGCATCCTCACGATTTTTCCTTCAGCATTAAAGCCAGTGATTATTGATAAGCACATAGTTCCGAAATATCAAAGATGCGTAAGTATTCGAACCGCGAACCCCCATCGTGAGCGGCCAATATCTTACCACCAGCCTAATACAGCTATGCTATAAAGACCACGTAAAATCCTGTAGGCTACACATTGATTTCTTACTTATATTACAAAAAAAAGATTGAATTCAGACAGGACTTCTGTTCTATTTGAAGTTAGTAACAGATGTTTATTTAACAGCAATGCTTACTTAACGTCTAGGTCCTTAGTTCCCAGGTGGAGCCCCAGGGATCCACGGAAGAATCGACGGGGGTCTACGTTGGCGTGACGAAAAAAAATGGGGGTTCACAATTCGTAAGCGGGGATCCACGAAAATTTTTCGGCTTTCAACAGTGAAGAAGAATATTGGCTTGACTTCACCTATCAATGTAGGCAGATAATATTTTAAAAACCTCAACGACTGTTACTTGTAAAAACTAGATCTAATCTTCACATTGTTTGTCGAGTTTTGGGAATATGGAAGTAACGTAGCTGCAGAGGGTCCACTGGAACCAGGAAAATTTTGAAAGTGATCTATGAGAAAAAGTCTGGGAACCTTGATCTTGGTTATCATATAACAAATGCATGACTGTAAGTTACTTCAAATGCAATATATCTTAAAAGGAGTAGAAATATAGTTCATTTGGGAAAGTACCACTGCCGTCCTTATAAACCGCCGTTAAGCAATTTTTGTTTCCGTTACAGAGGTGCGTTTCCCGGACAAACTTACAGCGAGGCCACCATCTTAGTTCGCAGTAGTAATGACGCATCATATGACCTTAGACAGAACTTCAGTTTTATATCAGGTTAGATATCGGCCGCAGTAACCATTTTACATCAGGTGGCCAACACACTCGTTTGCTACTCGTCAAACATAAACAAAACAAAAAAACTTCACTTCACTTAACATCAGATAGCCTTAACGCTCCTTTGCTACTCTTCAAACATAAAAAAAAACAAATATCTTCTTTTGTACTTCTATCAATTAATATGTGTTAACCTCTGGATTTTCTAGTGTCTGCACCGTGGGCGGATTTCCCTGTAGCAGCGGCGTGTCCTCTTCCTGCGGGGGCGGGTCGCTTAGCTGTTGGGATACGCCGCTTTGCTGCAGAGATAGATCGCCCTGCTCCAAGGTCGTGGTACTCAGCATAAATTGGTGGGCCTGCTGAGTTGGACCACTCTGCTGCAGACATGTGCCGTGCTCCTGGGTGGAACTATTCGACTGCTGGGACTGGTCGCCCTGTTGCTGGGTGGGGCCACTCTGCTGCTGAGTTGAATCAGCTAGCTCCACGAGGGGAGCGGAGGTCCGCAGCGGCGCGAGGCGTGGCAGTTCCCGCCGCGGCTGGATCACCAGCGGCGTCTTGGCTAATACGTCTTCAACTTTTTTGTTGATTTCTTGCTACAAACAAAGCAAAGTATTGATTTCATAATAAATAACGCTTTTTACACTCCTCTATAATTTCCTATCCCGTAGACGCACACACCCATACAAAGATATACTGTTTCGATGCATATTAGTGACAATACGGCTTAGTGGGCAACCCGTGTGGGATGTTTTTAAACCGTTCGGTCGTAGAACTATAGTTAGTCAGGGGAAGTACCATCGCCACCCTCCTAGTTCACCGGGGAGCAAATGTTGTGTTTCGGTTGGAGAGGTGAGATCGTACATAAGTGCGTCACTACTCCTGAGGACTACGGCGATCGCGCAATCGTAAATATATCCGACAACCATACATCTCCAGCCGAGATAAAAGTATTGCTTCACGGTGAATTATAAAGGCGGCGGTGATACCACCCCTGCCGAACTATAGTTCTATCACCTATCATCTATTCTATCAACTTCATCCTTTGTTACATTTACGTGCGCTACTTTTGTTTAATGCGGAAAAATTCACTCTCATCTGATTTTCGTAACGCGCCAATAGAAGTATAACTTATAAAACACTCGATTATAAACGAACCTCGAAGGAGTCCGCGTCGGCGGCGAGCCGGTCGGCCCGCGCGCGCAGCTGGCGCAGCTCGTCGCGCAGCGCCGCCGCCGCCGCGCGCTGCTCGCCCGCCTCGCGCGCCGCGCCGCACAGCGCCAGCGCCGCCGCCTGCAACATCGCGCGCCGCGCTGAGTCACTACCGGACACGTCGTAACATAACTATGTTATGTTGTCCTCGGTCTGCGTAATACTTTGTAATAATTATAAACAAATGTAACTAACAATGAGCAGCAATAAATAGCACAAAGCAAAGCAGCAATAAGCAACAAACAGGGACAGCCTAGTGGTTAAGGTTCCGGCCTCCCACGTCAGGTGTTGGATTCCCGCATGCGTATTTGATTTTTCAAAATAATTATCATTCAAATTAATTATCACTTGCTTTAAAGCAACGTTAACGGTGAAAGAAAACATCATTAGAAAACCAACACATCTGAGACTTCTTTGAAAAGTTCACAAAGGTGTGTGAAGTCTACCAATCCGAACTCGGCAGCCGTGGTAGACTATGGCCTGACCCTGCTCAATCTGCGCGGCACACAACAGTGCCCTGCAGGGAGACATTAATCATCATCATTGATCATCAATGATCACTTGCCATCAGGTGGACTACATGCCCGTTTGCTGTTAATGTTACAGAACTATCATTGTTGAATAAATAAAAAATATTTTTTTAAATTAACACATGTCTCACCCAGGCGCTGCCGCCGATGGAGGCAGGCATGGCCATGTAGCAGTCGAACTCCTTCTTGTCCATGCTTAGAGACTCCGCTGATAGGTTCTCGATGAACGACACCGCACAGCACTGAAATAACAGTACAAATTTAATCACTTACATATTCACATGAGCGAAACAGTAGCACAAAATCATTAACCCATTGCCCCATGCCCGGCTGAAGGACATTCCCTTTCTGGGCATGGGTCTCCTCTCATAATGTGAAGGATTAAGCCATAGTCTAACATCTGGCTAAGTGCAGATTGGTAGACTTCACACACCTTCGGGAAATTTACAAATGACCCTTAAGTGTATAGGTTTCCATACGATGTTTTCCTACACCGTTAAAGCAAGTGATCATTCATTTCTAATATGCACATAACTTCAAAAACTCTGTGGTGCATGCGGGATTCGAACCCTGGACACCCAGCGTGAATTATCACTGCTTGTACTTACCCTGTAACACAAAATATGTACGAGCTACTGCACGTACACGTGACGCCAATAATGCATATTGGTCATTTTTCGTATGTGAGTACACACATGTAGACATTTTCACGCATACTTCCATAATTTCATAGCAATCATTTTTACACATCTAATTAAATAAACCAGTGTAGAGCCGACACTCATCGGGATTGGTTTTATTACGCTACCTTTCCCCCTAAAACTGTTTCCTTAATTCCTACTACGTAGTGAACGGTACAGACGTCGTCTTCCCGCGAATACGTTCATCGGCTTCTCGCGTGGGTCGGAATATTTTTCATTATATTACATTAAATATTGCCTTGATCTTACCCATTTCAACGGACGCAACGACCGACGGTGTGATGTTTTTCGAAATGGATTTTGTTTTCGATTTTTGTGATATATATTATCTACACTATCCGAAGTGAGACGTGTCGCGTTGCGCAGTTGCCGCTGGGCAGCGGCGCGCGGCCCGCGGCGCTGGACGTGGCGGGCGCCGAGCTGCTGTGGGCGGACGCGGCGGACGGCGCGCTGCGCGCCTGCCGCAAGCACGACTGCTCGCAGCCGCGCCTGCTGCGCAGCAACACCGGTAGGGCCGCACTCGCGCAAGCTCGGTTCGGTCTCGCGACACGATTGAAACGTAACGAAAGCCTTGTCTCGTGCGGCGCAGAGGGCGTGCTGTCGCTGCGCATGTACGACGCGCGCGCGCAGGCGGGCGGCGGCGGCGCGTGCGCGCTGCGGCGCCAGCCCTGCGCGCACCTGTGCCTTCCGCTGTCGGCCACGCAGAGCGTGTGCCGCTGCGCGCAAGGCTACCTCCAGCGCGACACGCGCTGCGAACGTGAGTACCGGACTACTCCGGGGGTCTCTATATCTACTTTCTTCATACCCCAATAGAATAAATCGGAACCCTTATGTGTGTCGCGGGACCTAGGTCCTCGTTTTGGTTCATTCCCACTAGAACAACCGATCAGTTCGATCGTCGAACTGCGGAGCCTTCTCGTCCGAGCGGCGGAACTACTGCAACAAACTAAACGGGTTCGAATGTACTAGTTGGAAGTGCGGCGATCTCAATTAACTCAAGATCTCAGTAATATTAAAAGGAGTATTGAGTATCTCTACCAATATAACATCGTGTTCACTGTGACTTTAACGACTCGCCTGTGCCGCGGCCGAGGAACTGCCAGATTAAAATATAATAGTTAGAGTTTTAATAAAAATATAATAGAGACGATGTGTTCCTGCACCTGAAGCTCGTTAGCAGCTAGGCTCCGTCGCGCTCCCGTGCACTCCCATCTCCGCCCCGAGAAGTCTCGATTGGACCTCATCGCGGCCTCGTCTCGACGTCGTCGTCCAGTTTAAACCTATTATCAGGGGGGTGTGTGCGTGTGTTATGTGGTCGAATATAGTATCGATGTCTTTAAAAAAATAATTCTTTACTAAGATCTACATCTAAAACCCGATGATCTAACGGTTGCCCGCTGCCTTCTTCAAGTCATCAGTCCACCTAGTCGGGGGGCGACCTGTGCTCCCTTTGCCCAGACGTGGTCGCCACTCGAGGATCTTTCTTCCCCAGCGGTTATCGGTCCTCCGAGCGATGTGGCAATTGATTGATGGTTTATATATATATTTTTTTTATTAAACTCAAAAGCTAATGAGTTATGCGCTTCTAAGTTGTAAAAATAATATGTTCATAATGAATGTAGCCATGGACGAGGTGCTGATATATTCGTTGAGCTGGGAGCTGCGCGGCATCCTGCTGGGCGGGGCGGGCGAGGCGGGCGAGGCGAGCCGCCGGCACGCGCTGCCGCCCATCCCGCAACTGTCCATGGCCGCCTCCATCGATTACCAAGTCGGTATGTTGTCATCGCGATACGTTTGCTACGATCGCAGAACAAAATACTAAATCATTTAGACTATTAAATTAATCTAAAACTTTGTCTAGTCCCTCTATATCGAAGTAGGATATCAAATCAATGTCCACACGCCAAAAGTGCAACTCGTAGCGCCGCGACTGACTGCGCTGCACTTTCTGCGAAATGTCGATATCGTCAATCGATAATCGATGGAATTTCAAATCGTAATTTGGACTCTCATAAATGGATTTTATGACAGTCGCCACTCTTTACGGGATTGACTCTACCAGCTTAAAACATTCCTCGGCACTCAATTGTTTCCATTCTTGTTGCAAAG
>DWKL01004268.1:0-10727 GCA_018249415.1 Phareas burnsi
TTTTTGAACCAAAATCAGAATTTATTATCTTTATAATATGTATATAGTTATAACTTCGAAGTCTAATTACCCGTTCTGTTTTTTCCAATTAATTAAAACATATTTTGAAATTAAAGCTTTTATTCTCCGGAGATCACCGCTGAATCTCCGGAGATCGGGAAATCACCGATAAATTTCACCGGTCCGCCAGATTCCGCTCCGGTGCAAAATACTAGTCTGAATCTGAAAAGAAATCTTTGAGTCTGACAGTTCTGACGCTTTGACCCATTGGGTAGGTAAATATACCTTTTTAGTTCTGTCAGTCCTGACTGACACTACTTAGTACTATTAACTGACAGCCTTGCTAAGATTTATGGATGCACTTTAAAGAAAGTAATTTCATACATTATCTTTTTATTGCAGTCTGCATGATTAATAATACAATAGACGTTTTTCCATTACGAAGATACATATATATAAAGTATAATTGATCATAATTATTGTCATGGGAGAAGTGATTGAAAAAAAAGTGTGAGTATATATGGAATATTAATTGTAATTTAACTGTAGTATTACTGAGGAAAGTTGTATCTATCTGCTTCTGTCCTGTATCTACTTACCTAATACTTTATATCACATCATGTTTCTCAAGCTATCAATTCCTCTGTCAGGTTCTGGAATATTTTAATGCTCTTACAATAATCATATTTATTTGAATTGCATTCATATATCTGTAGTTATAAATTAAATTAAAATGTTATATTTTTAGGTCCATAAGCATTCCATTTCCAACACCTCAATTAGCTTCATTGGCATATGATGTATTGAGTGTTGACAAAGAAATTAAAGGAAGTGGTGTACAAAGAGTAATAGCAATTGACGGAAGTATTCTTCAAATGTTTGTATTACTCATAAATTATATATAGGAATACGAAATCTCTTCTTTACATTGCTTTTAATTCTCTCATATATTTTCAGATATTTCCTGGCTGAGGATTTGAAAAGACTTAGAGTGGCTACGAATTCATATCTTAAGAATGTTGTATTGGTTGTTAAAACTATAAGGACATTCCATCAAATATAAATTTGTTACAATATGTCAGAACATACACCGGCACCTACTCCAGCAAGATCTTTATATGGATTTTTTATGTATTTGTTAAGCAAAACTGTTCTTGCTATATATCTTATCTGGGCTGTTACTCCAGATTGTTATTTGCATTACTTTAATATATACTATTATCCTCAAAGATACTGGGCTACTGCAGTCCCTATACAATGCCTTGTAGCACTCACTATGTTTGCATTTTTTGTTTATCCTAGTTCTAATCTTATGTTAACTAGTAAAATTGATGGTCTCAGCACTATATCAGATTCTTTCAGTCAAGAAAGTACTGAAAAAATGAAAAGAAGTCACTTGCAGTCCTTTAAATGTATTTGTGTAGATGATCAAAAATGTAAAATCCATAGTTTTCATACATTTTTAAGAGATAATAAAGAAAACTCTGTACCATTATTACATGATTTAAATATTCGTGCTGTGTGTAAAAAGCTTTATCTGAATAAATAAAAAATAACAAATTTAGGTTTATACTAATATATGAACATGGAACATTGCCGTCCACTTTTTTTTGTACTTTTCGTCATAAAAACTAAGTGTGTAAGTGTCGTTTTAAAAATCAAGAAATAATAAGTTGAATCTCTAGAGTGTATACTAGATAACAAACTTAATCCTTATGAAAACAAATTATGTTTAAAAATGCAAGTATGTAATGCAGATAAAATTTGCACTTTAAATCATAATACATTTGAATGTATAATATTTCGTGAACTCGAACTATGTTAATATGTGGATATCGAAGATAAAATTGTAGTTTTTTATATTATAAACTCAAGCATTACATCATAGATGTATGAAAACGTATGATGTTGCCGCTAAGGCAGATAAAATAAAGTGATCATAGTAACATACACATATGATACCCTCGTACTTAACGCGTTAACCTATAAATGAACGTATTTTGATCACGTGCACGGGATAATATGACAAAAATATGCAGATAGTGTTATTTCCTTTATTTGGAAATATACACAATTGGCTATCGAATTTCAGTTACGAACTGCTACAGGTACAAGTATAATGATAATGATATGTGCAGATAAGATCGAAAACATCAATGAGATAGTGCAGTATAAATACTCATGCTGGGGGACCGAGCATCTCTAATTTTTAGTTAAAAATTAACGGTCTCCATTTTGATAGGAAACCAGTATCGAAGTAAATAAAAAAGTAAAAAATAACCTATTACTACATTAATACAAATCACATCGAATCTGACTTTGAAATTTGATATCGTCAGCTGGTGGAATATTGATGTTAATACCCTTTGCAGACTCGTATCTATCCTACATGTATATAACAACCATTAATATGTAACAAATCTCTATAGAGGTAGCAGAACTATAGTTCGTCTGAAAAGGTACCACCATTACCATCTTTACAATCAAGATTTGGTAGTTCTCAGGAGTAATAATGCATCTAGATAGGACTTCAGATAGGGCCTAGTCCTGTTTCAGGTAAAAAGTGTGTCGATGGGCTGCAATGATCACTTAACATTAGTTGGCCTGTATACTCGGTTGCTACTCTCTTCACATAAAAATAAGATATAGCAAGGTGATTCGGTAACGCTAAACTTATGAGAATGTCTCGTGAGTCGTATATTATTATACAACATTTCGATAGGTAGTCAATTTTGGAGCATGATTAAATTTTCTACATTTGTAATTTTATAATATGGAGAATTTTCTAAACTCGTTCAATTTAAACATGTTTGTATACCTGCTATAATTTAAAAGTCTTGTTTATATTTTGTATCGGTTTGCTGGTACCTACTGGTTAAGCTTAGAAAGACCGAATAAATTTTCCATTCCATAATGAGTATTTTCATGAAAAAGAAGACAGATGCAGCAGAAGCATAAAGCGTTGACTGGCATAGGCTACTTTTTACCTCGAACTTTGAATAAGTATCTATATTTAAGTTCCTTCACATTTAAAAAACGCGTGCAGGGCTGTAGCCGCGGTCGAAAACTCGTACGTAATATCATTATACTTACCTAAATATATACTTAAATTCGTGTAATTATATTACATACAAGTTTATATATGTATCTACATATAATATAATTTTGTAGAATTAATAAGTTAAAAGGGGGGTGCCCATCAGAAAATATTCAAATTCATACATTTCATTCTATACTTAACTACTATGAACCGAAATTTTTATAACTATATATTGTATTACTCTATTTATTATAAAGTTTTTTTTTACCCGTTTAGTACTACTTAGTTTGGACTGAATTAATTATCAAAATCGAAATGTTAGTCGTAGTTTGATTAAATTGTAATACATTATGAGATTTTTTTTAAAACCCCTATAAAAATACAAAATATTTCATACCACCACACTCCACACCAACTACCCACAGCTTTGAAACGAATTTTGACTAGACAATATCATCGATCTATTAATGTCCCACTGTTGGACATAGGTATCCTCTTAGAGCGAAACGGGTTAGGTCATAGTCCATCACGCTGGCTAAGTGCGGATTGGTAGACTTCACGCACCTCCGAGAACTTTACAAAGAATTCTCGGATGTGGAGGATTCCTTACAACTTTTTTTCCTTCAGCGTTAAACCGAGTGATAATTAATTTAATAATTAATATCCACATAACTATCGAAAAATCAGCGCAAGAGGTCAAGAGTTTTAATCCGTCAGGGTTATTACTACTTAGATGGACAATAGCGGGCTAGAAAATAGAAAAAAAAATAGCAGCCAACAGCTCGTGGCTATTTCCGTACACATTACGTCACAATCGAAACATTTATTATAAAATATCTAACGTGGATAATTTTTCCTATTTTAAATTTTCCACGCAAACCAAATACAGATTTGACCTGTTCTTGTAAATGTCGATGCCACCCGGTATCTAATCAATTCATAAAAAAAACATTAACAACCAACATAAAAGTAGTATTATGGAGAAACCAATTATGGTTTCTACATAATGTTATTTTTATAACAAATAGGCCTGGCAGTAGAGGCTATTGTAAAATTTGCACCTAATGCTTTATATCTATCTGCCAGTGAACATCCACCTAATCTTCATTTTCTAAAATAAACAGAAATATACAAAAGCTAAACTCTACCACGACGAACAGTCATCTTATTGGTATTGAGCGGCTCTTGTACTAATTAACTCTTCAGAGTTGAGACCATTCATTTCGCTCTATTGATTTTTCACGGCTGTTTAAAGGCCAGTGCTTTGTTAATGTTTTAAGTGTGTATAATTAGGGCGCAGGCGTTGTCGCGTTATGAGAGAAGGCGACAGTTTTTATGCTTAAAAATGGCAGTAAGAAATGTTTTCTTTTAGATATATATTACTGTCGAAACTGTATAATTATATTTATGAAATGCTTTAATCGTTTTGAATTTACAAAACTAGGCTATATAGGACAAGAAAAACTAAGGCAAAAGTAGGTAACCCAAAATACATCACGTAGGAGCAGTAGTCACGCAGTGCGGATATAACACTACGAGAATTTAAATTCTCACACAAACAAGGTTGTCTGATTTGCCGTGGACAATTTATGAATATTTGCGATTATTCACGTGAACAACAGATTCTCATAATAAAATATTTTATTCGAATTGGTCTTTGACCTCGTGACGAAGGTTAAGTATTTTTCATTTATAAATATAGATTTTTTTCAAATAACCTACGTATTGGTCAATCTTATAACGGATGAGAAATTACATAAAATCTGTTATTCTGTAAATCAACAAAGTTTAGTTTATGCAGCCCACATGTTAAATGGATAATGTCGTCTTTAGACATCTGCAACCAACTCCATATAGAACAGAAGCCCTACCACAATTTAATGACATATGCGTTGCTACTCCTTTAAACGCAAGATGGAACGCTTCCAAATGAATCTGCCTTGCCACACCCTTCAAACTATAACATAGCAGCGCTACACTGTTTCTATAGGTGTGGCGGGGATACCGCCGAAATCAAACGTAAAATAATATGTATCAATAGGATAGGATAGGATAGAGGGTAAGGAATTATATGAACAAGTATAGTTAGCCGTCGTATTGGGCTATTCGATACCCTATTATTTTTTAATATTTTAGCAATCTGCCCCATTAGATAAACTTCTCACCGTTTCATTCGGTACTTTATATAAATTCGTATACTTTAAAGACGTAACTATGCATTTGAAATAATCCTTAATTTGTTACAATGTCAATACTCGTATCAAATATACGGATTAATTTTTATTTTGTATTGGTGTGATTATTAAAATGTATTTTTGAGATATGCGTAACTCTTACTTTTAACTTCTCCCTGTCGAGATCCTAGTGTCCAAAATACAATAAAATAACTATTATTTATTTAGATTGTTGAGTTGTCCTGAGCGAAAAACGATATATTGTGGAAATAAGTTTTTGTTTGAGAATTTGGATGCAAAATACGCAACATATCGTACTAATTCTCGTAATTATTAAAAATTATGAAGGACATTTAATTGAACCTCTTTTCTAACCAAAAAATACTGAGAGCGTAATTTCAGGCAAACAAAAAATTTTATTGCTAGCTTGAAGTTTAATATTTTGCATGATTTTATTGAAGATATAATAAGTATGTTCATAAGATTACAAAAAACAACTTATATCATAATACAACAGTTGTATATCTCTTAATAAAATTAAAAATTAGACAAAACAATGATTTTAAAATGTACTTTCAAAGCTTTAAAATCACAGATAGCATCAGGATCAACAGGACTGACTTATTGAAACTATAATATATGGAGCTCAATGTTAATATATTTAAAGGATAAAACAACACTTCCCATGATTAGTACAAAATAAAATTAAATATATTGTTAGTTTTTTACATAGGTAAAATTTATTTAAAAGTACAGAACATATGAAGGACTACACACTGAATTGAGATAAAATACTTATTACTGACTTTTAAAGGATGTAAGCCACTTTTAGTAAGTATTCACAATATGAAGTTATTGCATTGATTAATAATTATTTGGCAGACCAAAAGAGATTTTCCAACAGTGCACAGGTCATTAAACCTAATTAAATATATAAGTGAAATTTGGAATAGAAGCTGTAAGAAAATCTGCAATTAGACTAGCCGCTACACCTTATATACCGAAACATTATGACTAAGAAAGTTTAATATGTGATGTTCCAGCATACAAGTTCAGCTGCATGCAGGCAACATGGGGCCAGCATACACCCAAATATCCAAATATAAATTAATTTTAAGTATAGTTCATAGATAGTAATTTAATATATTTTGTACAATAAAATACAATTAAGTACAACTTGTAGCAAAGATATTAAAGAGAGTAATATTTATCTCAAGTGTTAAAGCTGCAATAACGTGTGTGTACGCACGAGGCATATTTACACAGCACACACGCACGGCAACAACACACCATGTGCTGCACACTATAGTACATAATTAATTTTATTACTTAATAGAATATAAAGACACGCCCAAGCTGAGAACTTCACTCTTACTTTACATATTTCAATGCATGATTAGCCAATGAACATGCTTGTACTCCACTAGCAGATCGCTATTAAATAATACATTGATCGTCGCTTAATATCACAGCTAATTATGCTTTGAAAAATTATAGACATGTCTAATTTTCACTAATGTAGATAACAATGTAGAGTATAAGTAGACAATCTGAATAAATTTACATTACAATATCATGTCTTTTCATATGAAAAATTTAAAATTACATTACCAAAAATTAAACAGTGCAGCGCATTATAAATAAATGTGCATACCTTAATATTTAATTGACTAAATAAATTTGTTGCCTGCAGATCTGACATATTTTAAATATCGAGAGGTAATATCTTAAGAGAAATTTTAATTTCAACTATTGAAAAAAAGTTAAATCCAAATTTTAAAATTTTTAGTATCTATCATGACAATTCCCTTCAAATCCACCTCGGTTATATTGAATGTGAAATATCATCCCCAAAGCTGAGTCTCCTTCACACATATTTCACTGCCACTTTGACTGTGGATCAAATGTAAGGATCGAAGAGAAGTATTAGCTAGCACTTCACGAGTGTGCATTGCTGTTGACATGCGGCTTCTTGTCTTGTGGCTCAGGAGTACGTTGTCCATCGCGCCGCGGTGGCATACGCTCATTGATGGCATCCAAACCCTTGGCTTCTGCAAATGAAGTAATTTTGTGGTTCGGTGAGAAGCCTTGTAAAGCATTTTTCAGAGACGTTTTGCCACCAGAAAGAGCACCCAGCGGCAGAGCACCAGTGGGAGTAAGCCCCTTCAGTTGCAGAACTGATTCACTCTCCTCACGAAGAACAGAGAAGACATGAGCCATCTTTCCAATAGCACGGATTTTGTTCCGTATCACTTCTTTCCTGAGATTAGCTTCCTCCAATGCATCGTCTCCATCTGACATCAGTTCATCATCAGAGCAAATATTCAACACATTGACCAACATCTCTGTCACTTTCTCACCAACAAATGGAAGAGACCAAGTGAAGACATCCATGAAGTTAGGCAGCCAGTACGGATGAGGAGAGCAATTGAACTGTCTAATATTCATGACATTGTTCTCATATTTCAACACTGCAGCCTTGTTGTTGTAGACATCCAAATAGTTGGGGGCAGAGAAAATAGTAATAAGGCTTGGGAAACCAGTGGTTTGACTTTTGCGGTACATTCGGTAGCCTGCATCCTGTGCCTCATGAGCACGAATAATGGACAGCAAGTTGTTTCTTTGTAGAAAATCACAGCAGGCTGCATAGCTGTAGAAATATGAGCAACCTCTAACCGAGTTGTGCGAGAAATGTTCTGCATTCTTCTCATTTCCAAAATCCTCCAGCGGATCAGACCACAAAAGGTCACACATTGCTCCAAATGCAGGAGGCTCTTTGAATCTATCTAGTTTACGAATATCATCTAAGCTGTTGATTTCGGGGGAGAGGCCTCCATGTACACATAGGAACTGCTGGTTCATAAGAGCAGCGAGAGGTAAGCAGTCGAAGGCATCCATGCATGCATCATACACTTTTTCAGAATACTTAATTTTGCATTCTTGTTTGAAGGTAAAGTATTCTGTCAAATGTCGGCATTCGTGGTTACCGCGTAATAGAAATAACGTCTTCGGATAACACAACTTCAAAGCCCAGAGGTAAAGAACACATTCTATACTAAAATAACCTCTATCAACGTAGTCGCCTAAGAATAAATACTTGGTGCAAGAGGGAGAACCTCCCACCTCAAACAATTTCATCAAATCATAAAACTGGCCATGGACGTCTCCGCACACGGTCACCGGTGAATCAATCTCGATCATAGTTTTTTCTGATCGTAACAAGGTGGCACCATCTTGGATGATTCGTAGAGCCGCATTTTCCTCGATCCGACCTTCTAAGATAAAATGTTGCTTCAGTACATCTGGTAAGGGCTTTCCAGTTTTTTCATCGAATACTTCAGATACAGTGAGCTTGTGGCTAGGAGGGAAAGCAACACTTTGGATCATACGCTGCGTAGTCGACACTTTATCATTGCTCCCGGACATATTTGTCACATAAAAAACACTAGGTCTAATCCATACACGCCACTATTTTCAAAATGGCAGAACAGATATAATACTAAAACAGAATCCCGATTTCACGACAGAGAAACTACTGCGCACTGGAAAACAATGCGCAAACATCTGGCGAGTGGTCAATAAAATAAACAGGGATATCGAGCGCGTTTTATTACTTTTGAACATATCATTTTAAATAGTAACACTGGGAATATGAACATGTTGCCAGTTATTTTGAAATTAATAAAAATGAATAAAAGTTTTTAACACTTATATCTCGAAAACGGAAATTTGTTTATTTATCAAGTAATATACACATATTTTAATTATATACAAATCTAAATTGAAATACAGATTCTACTTTACAGAGTATGCCGAGGGTATTGTGGGTCTATTGTGAATAATGGTAGCGGGACCCGGGTATGCCATGAAACATACTTTCAGACATTACATTTTTTAAGTGAACAATTTTATCAACACAAAATTAAATATTATTTTCTTCAGTATATTATTAGAAAAGTTTTGTAACAAACTATCATGAATATACCACATTAAACTATACTTTTTATATATTGTGAACGAGCACAATGTAAACCTTGACTTTTTTTTGTAAAATATTATCTATATAAAATATCCTTTGAGAGTAATTTTCAAAAGGTAGTTAAAATCTACCAAATTAAAGATAAAGTTTTTAAAAGTGGACTTTTGCAAGTCAATCATTGCGAATGTTTGCTTAGATGGATACAAAATAATATATTTTTCTAGAAGTCTAATTTTACATTAATTAAAAAAATATATACGGATGAAAAAATGCGGCGCGCCCATTTGACATTATGATGTTATTAAGTTATTTAAAAAATAAGCCTCGCTTTGTAAGCGAGCTCACTAGTGTCATCAAGCTTCAAAGTATGTTTCATGCTGATGACGCCGGTGGGTATGAATAGAATAAAGGTTTTTGCGTTGATTTTTGAAAATAAACGTTCATGCTGATTCGTATGAAAGTAACATGTCTTGCGATTTTGTATAGCTTTCTAGAATAATTACGTGCTTGTTGTAATTCATGATAAGAAAATGACTTCATACTGTAGTATTGTATTGCGCGCTTAGTTTATGACTGAATGTTTTTTCATAGCTTTGTAATATACTAATAGCTAGACATGTATGTAATAATTCAATATTTTCCTTCCCTATTTATTGTTCTATATAAATATTTAATTTGTTTCGTTATTTTATAGAGTAGGCACGGTAAATAATGCATAATGCGAAATGTCCTACTTTTTGGGAAGGTAAAAGAAAATAAAATTTAACTAGAGATTACAAGGATTTAGTTAAATACAAGGACGGAAAGAAAGCCAAAATTACCCAGTGTATACTATTTTACTCAGTGATGCTGTTATAGAGTAACAAAACTTATGAAAAAACCAGAACGTGTAATGTTTCTATATTATAATAAATAATATTAGCATCTAATATCTACGCCACGCTTGTCGCTACTTGTCGAAATTAGAATCAATTTAAAAAATAGCAAATCTAGAAAATATCTAAAGAGTTAAGATTCAAAACGCATCTAGAGATCATGTTAGTTGATTCAATTCACAGCACATGAAATATATAGGTATATGTTTATTATACCTGTAGTTTTGTTTGCTATCTAACCGAATACAATATGAATTAAAAACTTTTTACAGTACTACTTAATACAATCCAATACAAATACTCTATTTCTATATCAGTTCAGTATACACATGTAAATACAAAAAAAAGCATACAAAAAGCGGTCGAATCTAATAAGAGAGCATGACGAATGTTTAAAAGAAGATAATTTAAAAGCGGTTCATAACAGCGGCTATGGATAATAATTTTTTGAGGAACTTATTTAGGTTACCCCCGATATTGAATTTCTAAAATGATTCTTTTACTCTGTACCTGATATATTATACTAAAAATATAATATGACCTGAATTAATAATAAAGTTTACCTAATCATAACATAACCGTCAATTTATGATGCATTTCAATGTAATTCTACATTTTTTTATCATAATTGGCGTATTTAAAAAAAAATGTATAATTTT
>DWKL01004269.1:0-10726 GCA_018249415.1 Phareas burnsi
ATGCGGTAGTGAATGAAACAAGAGCGAGACCTTGGAAACATTAGGTATAACCATAGTTCGTCCGGGGAGTTACCACCGCCGCCCTCATAAAATGCCGTGAAGGTAGTCTTTTGTTTTGGTTGGAGAAGTGTGGTTGTCGGGTACACTTACCAAGGCGACCATCTTAATCCTCAGGAGTTGTAACGCGTCTACGTACGACCTCAGATAGGGCTTCATGTTGAGGTTAGATATGGGTGTACATAGACTGTAGTGACCAGTTGCGTGAAGGTTTCGTCTATGTTATGGGACAAAGAATCACAAAAAATCTATAATATTAGGGCTGTGGGGAAATTTTAAGATTGTTTCAAGATTTTTTTGCATCTCTATCAATCAATTACTACGCCACTCCTGGACACGGGTCTCCTCTCAGAATAAGAAAGGTTACGCCTCCTAAGTCCTCCACCTGCGCGGATTGATAGACTTCACACACCTTCGAAAACTTTACAGAGAACTCTTGGATGTGTAGGTTTCCTCACAATGTTTTACTTCACCGTTAAAACGAATGACAATTAACTTCTAATACGCATAACTTCGGGAAATCTGAGACGCGCGCAGGATTCGAACCTGCAGTCTGTTTGTTCTGTTTTGCATAAATTTTAATAAATGTTCCTACATTGTGGTAATTATGTCGCTGCGTAGATAGGGTATCGTCGTATCACGCATGTCCCACCCTTTGTTAAAACGGAATGAAGCCAATTTATAAATTCGTCTCCGACACGAGCGTCATTAATTATGTTGCTGGCTGGGTGGCTGAGAAAAACTTACTTCACTCATTTCGCTATCATTACAATCGCATGCTGTCCTCCTCGCACCTGCAGCAACATACAAGATCTTGTGCAGTTAATCTGCGTAACATCAAGCGCGATGCATTTGAATCGTAACTGTATCTTCTAGAGTTTAAAGTTTGATTTACCGTACAGTCGTATGGCTGTTGTAGTATTTTGGGTATTCGCATTCGAAGTTTGTCCCGCTCCTTTGTTTGGTCCTGCAGCCTCCCCAGCGTTAATGGTGTTATCTTGCCCCTCGAACGCAGCACCTCTGCGTATATTTCTTTATCTTGTCCTCTCTGTTGGCGGTTACCAACATTTTGTTTTTTACTCATTTGCTAATTTCGAAAATGAGAAGGCACCCGCGATCACATCTACGCCGATCGTAGATTTAGGCTGGCGCACATTAATAAAATTAAGGAATGCTCTTTAAATTAATTGAACTCACCCTACTCGGAACTCGGTTATCCTGGATCGCGTGTTTTATCCAGCCAATGACCTGTATGTAACCTGCCTATACGAGCATGGATGCGATACTAAAGAACTTGTAGTTAAGTTGAGGTTTTAATTGATCGCAACATTTTGTTTTCTTAACATTACGTTAACATATTATCCTGGTTTTTTTCTGACGTTATTTTTTATACCTATTATTATAGGTATTCCATTGAAGGTATTCTATTATATTTTATTATAGGTATTCTATTGAAGTAGCAACGGAGCATTTAAACCACCTGGTGGTAAGCGGTCGCTGCCGCCCATGGACATCTGTAATGGTGCCCATAAAGACAGCAATCCTAACTAAGGTCAATCACAGAGACACGTGCAACTACTCTTGAAGACTAATTTGGAATACCAAATATAAGCGTGTCTTTCTTATAACACCTTTCAAACTAGAATGTTTCGACATTCGCTTGCGGCGGCACACCGCCACGCTTGTTTTTGCGGTATAGCAGCAGTGTAGTGCTGCTGATTTCTAGTTTGCCATGTTAGTTCTCAGGAGAAGCAAGACTCGTCTGGTCGACTTCAGATTGGACAACTGTGATATAGGAGCTCGTTACTCCGAGCGTCAAATGTCAATAACCGGCAGCAACCGATGATTTACATAATCTCATATTAAGAAATGAGATTATATAAAAAAACATATTAGAAAATCAATACAAACAAAGCCACACAGGAAATCCTTTCATTACCCAACAGAATGTAACCATAACCATTACGTTTACAAATAAACAAACAATCAACGGTACTGTTTGCATTGAATAGCGCAGGGTATAGGTGGCATTGCATAGCGCCCTCGGGCGGGGGCGGCGACGCACCGCGGCCACCCCGGCGATGACGCCCCACATGGCCTCTACAGACTTGTGCCAAGGAATATGTAATAGGCACTGATTTCATTAGTTTTACGACCTTATATCTACGCGAATGTTTCAGAGGTTTGACATGAAATTAAAAAGGGTACTATTAGACATTTTATATCATTTTATTATATGTGATTTCTATTTGATAGCGCTCGATAAAGCCACTTAATAATTTGAGAAAGGTGAAAATGTTTAATACAAATGAATATCGCACTGGCAGAATTCAATTTAAACGAATATGAACCCTAACTGTAGTTGTGTAGTTAAAACTTAATGTAAAGATATATGTAAACTTATTGATCTACGTATCTAAATGAAATTTAAAAATAAATCGCTATAGATTACAGAGATAAGATGAAAGTATAGAAAAATCAAGGTTACTAAATTTGAAAATAAAAGTTTATGTAATCATACTTCAATTAAAATTTCGAAGAGACAAAAATTATGTTTTATACTTGGCAACTATGATATTTTAGGGGGCCAAAATAAAACCCTTTTTAATTAAATACGTATAAACCTTTGATTTTTAACGTACAAGAGCGATCAAACAATGGCCGTTAGTCATCTTTCGGCACAGAAGTGGTTGCGTCAGACTAGGTCAGGGCACAAGAATGTCGACTAATTGACAGATTACTGAGGACATCAGCTCGGGTCAATTAGGCCATACGTTGGCTTAAGTTCACCATTGCTACGTAATTTTATGTAGAGGCTTTTGCGACTGATTTTGTATGTGCTAGAAGTGGAAAGAGGGAAACGTGCAGAGCAGAAATAGATGTGGTGTGTGTGAATAGTACTACCGCAGTCAAAGCACCATAAGTTTTATCATCTTTGATACTCTATTCACCTTTATACGATTTTATGATAAAATTTGTTATCACTAACACGTTTGAAGAGTTGTAGAATGGTTTTGACTGATGATCAACCCATAGTAGTTGAGTGAAAAAGCTTTTAACAAGGTTCTGGCATCTCACTTTGAGGTCCGGGATTCGGTTCCAGAGCTTTGATTTTTCGTATCCGAAATTATTTATCATCGTGACCTGAGAGAGAATCGTTTGATTAACCTACATACCACAGGATTGTCTACAAAATTCTCAAAAGTGCTTAAAGCTTACTAATCCGCGCTTAGCCGTAATTATTAATCCGTGGTACAATATAGCCTAACCCAACTCACTCTTTACTCTCCCATTATAGTGGGAAATGGACACTACAGAGGAACAGTTCCACTAGGACTTCCTAGTAGGACATTAGCTCTCGCTATCATCTCTGATAATGCTGACTTAAATACGCGAAGATTATTTTTTTGTTTGTCCGTAAACGCACGTAATATAAGCTCATTACTCAATAATCGTTCTACATATTAGCAAATTTTATAAATAAATAAATAAACTCTTGTCAATGTCATATTTTAGTAAAAGAGAAGGCAGAATTCAAAGATCTTAAAATTAAGACTTACTTTAGAGTAATTCAAGAGACCAGTTATGAGTGGTCGTGTAGTCGAGGATAACAATGGCCGATGATATAGATAGATAAGCGGCCGCGAGGCTCATTTGCATTACGCTTGGAGCGACGCGGATACACGTGTATCTTGTAATTTGTAGGTACCACTAAAGTGCTGCGCTCAAGCTAGAACGTGAAATATTTACACATATGAATAAAATTTATACGCCTGTCTGTGATTACGGAACAACTGCCATTCCGCTGAACTTAACCAAGCTCGTCAGATATACTTCATGGCACGATATGTGAACGTAAAGAGAATTTATAATCCGATAATTGTTTGTGAGAGATATTTGCTGTACGCTGCTCCTATTCATAGGTAGAATTAGACCTGGAAGGGTACCACCGCCGCCTTCATAATCCGTTGTGAACCATTTCTCGAATTCCGGTTTTCCAACCGAACTATAGTCCTACCTATTAATGCTTTAAAAAATGTACGTAACAATAATTCGCCTACTATTGAAAATATTGCTTAATGAACATTCCTTGACACTTACATCCTAACCGAATTAAGGTTAAACCGTAGCTTCGCTTCAAGCTTGTAGTTAATATTGCGCTCCGTTGGAAAATTATTTCAAAACTTTGAACACGACGACCTACACTAGGACGTTACATAGGTCAAGGGGTGACAACTTACCACACACGGTTAGTTCATAGTTTATACGAGGATTGAACACTTAGTCAGTCCACGTAGTTTAATTATCTTGTACGGGCTTTTTACCCGAATATATATAATACCCGATATATATATAATACCAAGGAGCAGTGATGGCCTAGTTAAAAGGATAAAAGTCCGCCCTCTCAAACTGAGTGTCCGGGGTTCGAACCCCGCACGCACCTCTAATTTTTCGGAGTTATATGCGTATTAGAAATTAATTATCACTCGGTTTAACGGTGAAGGAAAGCTGCACATCTGAGAGTGCTCAGTAAACTTCTCGAAGGTGTGTACTTCTCTACGTATGTATATGTATAAATCCCGACCAAATACAGCCTGTTCCAACATGTATTATTATTATATATTTTGGTATCCGTGGTAGTAAGCATATTAGCTTATAAAGCGGCAATTATTTTAAACCACAAACATGTACTCAATTTTATTTATTCGGATAGATAACGAAGCCAAAATGGCCTATAATTAAGTTTCCATCTGAATGTTTTCATTGAGACGTAAGTATATCTTAAAGTGGACGTAAAAAGATTTTCGTGTACATCTATTTTATTATAATAATAATTTAATAGTTCGCAACCAACGTGACACCTTAGATATAGGGTTGACAGCTAAGCGCACGTGTGCTTGGGTCACGGTCGGCTTTAACAATTAATTTATTAATTTTAGCGGACACAATTTATGATAAGGATAGCCTGTCACAGCCCTGACATACGTATTAATGTATAGTATATATTATAAGACATTATTGTATGAGTAGGTAGTGGAATAATCTGGTTTGTGGTACCACCGTTGCCGCACCTAATTCTGCTTTATAAACGTAAGTGTAACAATTCGCACTTGGCCATCGTGGTGCGCGAGATACTAAGCCGATTTAGTTTTAAGTAGAGATCCAAGACCAGCAGTGAGATAGTGATCGGTTGCTGATGAATCGCGCTGTTATTGTCGATCTCAAAAACTAAAGAGATATTAGTGTTTAGAAGTACCAATGCAGCTGTCAATACCTTCAAGTAGGACAGTATGTGATTTTTTTTTTACAAACACTACACTTATAGCCCCACACTAGGATACCTTGTGTCGTGGGTGCCATGGACACATATAAAGACGTACACAAATACCCAGACCTAAACCAGAAATCTAAATTCATCATTTAGATATCTGCCTGGCCGGGAATCAAACCCGGACCTTTCTGCATGTCAGATCGGTATGGTATGCATGAACTGCATGCATATTAATAGGTGGTAGAACTGCAGTTCGACAGGAGAGGCGCCTCTGCCACTCACAATCCATCGTGAAGCAATTCTTGCGTTTCGGTTTGAGAGGTGTGGTTGATGGGTACACTTACAACCAAGACCATCTTAGTCCTCGGGAGTATTGACGCATCTCAGTACGACTTCATGGATGTACATGGGCTGCAATGGCCACTTGGTTTTCGGGTACACTTACAACCACGGCAACCATCATAGCCCTCGGAAATATTGACGCATCTACGTACGACTTCATGGATGTCCATTGGCTATAGTGGCCACTTAACGTACCGTGTACGCTCGTTTATTTCTCTTCAACCAAACACCACCAACACCACCACCACCACCCCCACCAACACCACCACCACCACCACCACCATCATCATTATATGCTTCCTATCTCATTTTCTCCCACGTTAAATCTTATGAATTTATATGTCTGTCTCTTTTTCGTTTCATCGACTTTCAAATCACAACGACGCTAAAGAAGTTTTCACTTTAAAAAAATGTTTGCTAATAAAATACCGGTAATAGACGATTACTGGTATTTCATGTATAGATAGACACATTCATTATATCAGCGAAACTAAATTATCCCTGCTAAAGTGCAGATTGTACAAGATTCTTTATTAATGTATTCAATGGGTATAATTATGGTTTACACAGGCCTTAGCATTTACCATTGATGTTTATTACTTGGGACCACAGAACACTAAATCTTAGAGAGGTCATCAACTGAGATCCTGGTTTAGATTTTGTAACGATTTAGTCAAACCTTATGCAACAAGGGCTTTGTGTCTAAGTACTCTATTCAATCACGTGTTTTAGAGATGTGTTGTATAACGTATATTGAAAGTCGATAAAAACGCATAATAAAATATCCTAGAAATCACTTAGAGAAACTAATAAGTAATTAGAAACTAAAAATTTAAAATTTCTTGCGTAAACATTATGTGGAATGTATGCATTGTAATAAAACATTCAAGTACACATAAACACTTGGTTATGTTTTAATAATAAAGTCACCTAGCTTGTAAGTGTACCCAGCAACCACACCTGTCAATGAAAACACAAATATTGCTTCACGGTGGATTGTGAGGGCGGCGGTGGTATCACAGAGGTCGAGCTATATTCCCCCCTCCCACCCTAACTCTATCACCTATCCAATAAGAGACACTGTTCCAAAAGTTTGTTATGTAATTGAAGGCACAATAGCTTACATATGTCGTGTCTAATTTCTATTTCTGGTATCAGGGACATGACTCGTGCCCAACTATCGATAAATCGCAGTTCTGAGAATTGTAACATGAGTATCGATATAACTTCACATCACTAGCGACGACACCGTACGTATCACAATGGCAGATAGCCGAGTCGCGTCACTAACAATACCGGACAACACTTTGATGCATTAGCGGAGATAAAGTAGGAATCTTAAGCAGAGAAATCACATATGGAACGTAATGAGGGCGGCGTTTGGACCATATTGTTCCATCATGATCTGATTGGAAAATTATTAGATGTATCCGTTTGAATAGGGTTCAGCATATATAGTGCTTAGTATAAATACATAAACTTAGAGTTTTGTGAGATTATACACTTTTGGAGCAGTGATAGCCTAGTAGTTAAGATTCCGGCCCCTCAAGCTGAGTGGCTGGGGTTCGAACCCGCACGCACCTCTAATTTTTCGAAGTTATGTGCGTATTATAAATTAATTATCACTTGCTTTAACGGTGAAGAAAACATCGTGAGGAAACCTACACATCTGATAGTTCTTTGCAAATTTTTCGAAGATGCGTGAAGTCTACCAATCCGGGTTATGGGATGACAAAAAGTATTAGAATAAAATGGGTTACAGCGCACCGAAATTTAAGTATATACATATAAAATTTCAATATTTACATGTATAATTTCAAGTTGTCGACCCGCGTAGCGCAGCAGTTACCATACCGGTCTGACACACAGAAGATTCCGGGTTCAATTCCCACCCAAGCAGACATCTAGATGATCAATTTAGATTTCTGTTCTGATAATGTTCGAGGTCTTATATGTATCCATCAAACCCACAACACGTGGCTATTGTGTGGCAATGAGTGTAAAATGCGTTTATTTATTTATAATTACAATATAACTGTCATATACTATAAACACAGTTAAATTTAAACCTTATTAAAGCCGATGGCCTTAGCAATCTGTCAATTAGCCCGCATATTTGGTACGACCTAGCCACTGTCGCAATCACCTTTCTAACCGAGGATGACTAACCACCATTGTTATCCTTACCCACTAAATTTACATGTTATTTTAAAATGAGTTAAAATACATAATAACATAAAGTATGTATATTGATTATAATTATGTACCGGCGAGATAAAATACATATTAACACAAAAGTATGTACGTCAATTATAATTATGTATCGGCTTCAACCTTTTTTTTGTCCCATTGCTGGGCACGGGTCTCTCCCTACAAGTTGGGAAGGTCTACAGCATACTCCACCACGCTATTCCAATGCTAATTGGAGTATGTATGTGGATATTTATGTATATGTCACCGAAATATTTTTAAAGTGTGTATATAATTGAAAATGGTTTATAAAGATTACAGCGTCAGTTTACAACTTTTACAACGTTCAGTTGTTCGATTGTAAAAATGACTATGTTCATCATTTTTACAGACATTTTGAATATACTAACTACCGATATCTTTCGATGCCACTTTATAATTTTTCTAGGTAAATTATAAACTGACGGTTTTCACAATATTCCGGTAGCATATACCTACTACATATGTTCGGTTGCTTCGATGGTGAGAACTCACATGAAATCTTTAAAAATATGTTATAAAGCCTCTTTTTAGCAAAATATTCAAAATTACTTTTTAGAAGATTTGGTAACGAAGTAACTTTATTGTAACTGTTGTTTACAAAATATTAGGTGTATTTTCATAGAATAGAAGTAATAATTACTGATATCTTTTCCTCTTTATGCTTTTGCATTCAAATAGCAGTATTCAAGTACTACGGCGTAGTTCATGGGTTTTCCATTTCCTTTCTAACCAAGTTTTCCAGGCTATCCAGAAATTATCCCGACCTAATTTAAATGTCGGTATAGTTATCCGGTTGTTATTAATTAATTAAATTTAATTGAACATGTTTGTTTAAAACATAAACTTATAATCATGATATTCCTTCTAAGAACAGAAGTTTTATTTATCTATCTTTCCTCTAAACTTGATTTTACATTTAATAAACGGTAACCATAGTCTAGTCCATGCGCTTAGACATTTACCTAAGAACAATAGAGACACAAACATCACCTCTGACCTCTCTAACCAGGTTTTCCAGGCAGCCAAGAAATTATCCCTTCCTAATTTAAATATCGGTATCTGAACAGTTATCCGGTCGTCATCAGCGATTAATTAACTTTAATTAAACATAGCGTCTGTGTTTAGGCGCCACGAGGTGCGATTCTAAATGCCGGCGAGTGTTGATCGACGCGAGACCCGCTATGTGATGCATTAAGATAACGCATTATATGTTTCGCCACCAATGCGCATGCGCATAGATGTGCCATAATGTCTTTATTACACTCTCGCGTACCGTTCTATATTATGGCGCGGCTAGTTTTAATATGTAATTTTGTACGTATCACTTCGTGGGTCGGCACTAGAGACATCGGAAACATCACAGCTAGTTATGCATTATATCAGCATAAACTCTGCTGTGTTTTGATCTGAACTTGATTTTGATTTGGATTTGATTTGTTTCCAAGCGACTTCTTACCATCAGTAGGACTATAAGCTTGTTTACTATTTTTATACTATATATGTAATGTTATAGGCAATTGGGCAAATCCATTTTTTTTTGGATGTGGAGAACTATTTCTGCTGGATTTATTTTAGAAGATGCGCCCAGACAGAGATATAAAGCCGAAACGATGTAACTAAGCCCTCGGGGGCTAGAACACATCGACTTCAAGTACAACTCCTGTTATATTTACCAATGTATCTGGACTGGCATCGGTCTATTGGCGGTAGTGACGACGTTCAAAGAGGTCGCAAGTTTATTTGCCCCTTCCATTATAAAAAAACTGATTTTATGGTCTCGACATGGGTCCTGTCACCGATCCCAGAACCCAGAAGTCCTACAGTAATCCAGATCCTTGATTCTAGATGAAGTCCTATAAGAACTCAATTGTGGATGCCAAAATTGAAACGCATGTTACAAATATGTCTGCCTTACCCACAACCTTTACCAGTATGCGGTGACGCGAACAGCGCTACTTCGCTAAATAACTGCAGCGGAGGTGCCGCAGTCGAAACAAATGTCTACAACATTAAAAGTCATAGACACACGTTGTACATATAAAAGCGAAACAATTTGAAAATTGCCCCCCGCGGTGACGCGCCCGCGTGGATTGGCATAGTGAGTGACGTCCGCTGTCCTTATTGGTCGATAAGATTTGACAGATAAGAATTCGGCGGCGGTATTAAAGTGGACGTGTCTCGGGCATTTACGGCTTGTAGAAAATCTCGAAACGGTATCGGTGTTATAAAAAGTTGGGTGCGCAGTGCGCAGTGCGCTATCGGTGCCGGCCGGTCGATCTCTCGCATCTATCATGCGGGATTGAAAACATCTGTCGACATTGTTGTATCGGAGAGTAATAGACGTACAGATATTGTTATGAGACGTACGGCGTACAGATTTTGTAATAATGATTTCCATCTTTCATCTTAACCAGCGTATTTCAAGCACATTGTTAGAGTTAATGCACGTCATTATTACACATAAGGTCATCGATATATTGATATATCGATATATTGTTCGAAATTAAATTAAGACAGCCGTAATTTATAATGAGCTTAGATAGTCCTCCATCATTGGGAATACATGGAATATACCACTTCTCGCACGAAAGGATTTTTTGAAAATCTGCATTTGTACTTGAGCTGACACTTATATCTGTCTTATATTAGCAGTGTAGGGCTAATGTTTCTTTTTATGCGAATAGACGTACAGAACGCTAATATTAAGTGGTCACTGCAGACCATGGACACACCACATCCAACCTCAAACAAAACGGAAGTTCCGTTTGAGGCTGTATATGGATGCGTCACTACTCCTGAGGACTATGATGGTCGCCTCGCTAT
>DWKL01004270.1:0-10726 GCA_018249415.1 Phareas burnsi
GTGAGCAAAACATTTTTTTTTTATAATAATCGTACTGGAGCACCAAGTAACATATTAGATTTGTGTAGGTGTACTAAATAAAGTAACAATGTAAAATTTTCATCGAGCGATGTCCAAAGAAGGTTATACTAGCGAGAAGAAAGAAGGTGAAAGTAAAGTTGTTTTAGAGAGATTGCAATCGTACTTGAAGGATAAACGTAGCGTGGAAGCATCTGAATCTGGTGCTAGTTACAATAAGCCAAGTACTAGCGTAGAACAGAACCCACTAGCAGTGCCGACAATCGATGACAACAGTAACGTCTTGAGGGAAGTTTTGAATCACAAAAAGGCCGAGTTACTCCGGCAGCCAGAGATAGTAGCTTATTTGAAGTCAGTATCGTCCGATTTGAAGAAATAATGGCAGTCACAGCTCAAAAAAGCGTCGCATCTTTGATGCGTAAGACCCTTGACCGACAGGCAGCGGTCGCGCGAATGAAATTCAGGTTTAAAAAGAACCAAGTGAAACAAATATTGCTAAACTACATTCAGGATGGAAATTCGGAGCCTTACGGTGAATTGTTGAAGGTGCTAAAGGATTCTCAACTCAATGATGATAATTACCGAATTTTAATCGAAGACTGTTTGTCTTGTGTTGTGTTATTGGGTCGAGAGTTGAAACAATTTGTGGATATATTATGCAACATTGAGTGGGCGAGTCGGGACGCAGCATTAGTGGAGGTCTACAGCCATTTCATGCTCAGTTTAGTGACCGCACACACTTACCACACACCAAAAGTCATGACAGGGTTGGTGAAATTGTTCAAAGGTAATATTAATATTTAATAGATGGTATAAATATTATTCAACCATGTACTCTCACAATCTGATGTAAAACAATTCTTGCATCTTAGTCTTCAGTAGTGATGCATCTATATGTGACTTCAGATTAAGCTTCAGTTCTGTTTTAAGTTAGACACAGGTGTCCGTGGGCTGCAATGACCACTTAACATCAGGTGGCCTGCATGCTCATTTGCTTCTCTTCAAAAATTAAAGTCCTTATGTTTAACCTTTAAATAATTTTATTTATTCATCTTGTGCAATTCAAAAACAGTAGCTATCATGACTGTCATTAGCGATATTGTTCCAAGATTGCGTAAATAATACTATGTATAAAGCTAATTTAAGACAAAATTATCTTTTTATGGAATTCTAATAATTATTAGTTTTTTGTAGAAGTGCCTATATTAATATTAAATTTTCTTAAAATTTATTTCTAAACTTTCACTTAAACTATATTGTGCAAACACTTAGGCAATTGTTTTCTTTTATTTTGTGATATATTGAAGATCGATGTACATTTATTTTAATTCTAAATAAACATTCATGAATAAGAAATCGTGGTCCATTCCATGTTAAATCATTTTATTTTTGTTTGAAAGTCCTATCAATTGATGTAGCTGCTTTGCTGATACACATAACATTAACAGACAGATTTTTATGATGTAGTGAAGTACAAATAAAGTTAAATTAGCTATTTTACTTTAAAAATGGTACTTTTTCTTTTCAATTATGGACAGACACATAAATATAACTCATATGTGTAATATGTTGTGATGTCACAATATGATTTAAAGTCTCTTGCATAACATATTGCAATTGCATATGAATGACTAATTAATAAATTCCCTTGTTATCAGAGCTGGTGTTGCTATTGTACCTTAAAGTATATGAACATAGGGCATTTAAAAAGTGTCCATCACAATTATAATTTTCGTTAAAAAAAATGTGTATTTTTTTTAACGAAAATTTTAAATTTCAAATGCATCATAGCTTGATCCAGACACTGGAAATATTTTATGTATACAATTTTTTTGTAAAGAAATTTTATCTTTATATAGGATCATTTTGTAGTGTAATATCTGGAGATATCTTGCTTAGAAAAATCTTGGTTGAAAAATACTATTTAGTTGTTACAATTCTTTTTTTTCTTAAAACTTTTTATATTCCACAGCTGAAGGAGAAAATTGGGAAGATGAACCTACAGAGAAATCAATATCTCAATGGTCCAACATCCACACTGTTATAGCTCAAATTGTTGCTGCTATGCCTATGTAAGTAGTACTATTCTCAACTTTATTCACTAACTAATCTTTCCTTTCTATCTAATCTCTACATTTATAATTATATGTACACATTATACATACTAAATATGATTAAAATGTAGTAAAATAATATATTCTATACCAAAGCTGTCCTCTAATCTCCCGTGAAGCAAATCTTCTATTTCGGTGTGGTTCTCAGGTACTGTTGCAAGTGAGGTGACCATCTTAGTCCTCAGGCATAATAAGGTATCCACATAAGATTTAATAGCAAGTGGCCTGTAGGCTTGTTTGCAATTTTTTTTGTTTGAAGAATAACAAACAAGCATGCAGGCCACCTGGTATTTAGTAGTCACTGCAGCTCAGGTACATCCATATTTGACTTCAAGCAAAACTGAAGTTCTATCTGAGGTCATACAAAAAACACAACATAAAAACACATTAACTTGTTCACAGCGGATTACATGGGCGACGATGGTACTTCCCCAGAAGAATTATACCAAACAAATATAAATTTTTGCATGTGTAGCACTTTATTTCAAGATGTATTCTAATGTACTTCTTAAATAGACCAGGTTCAAATACATGTTCTCTTTTTATTGAAGTCAAATATTTCACACATAATTTGTGTTAATATACATTTTAAAACGTTATTTAAAACCTTGGTAAAATTGCAATGTTTGTTTAATTTCACTTATAAATTTTGAATTCATAGTACTTTGTTTGAGATAGTTGCTATGTTGATTCTGTTCATTCTTTAAAAATAAATTTGATTAAAGTAACAGACTTAAATTTGAGAAATTGGTAGAAAAGGATAATGAGTATGTACATTATATATCTCTTTGAATTAAGCAATGAATATTATTTTTTGTATATAGGCAATACTTAATAAAACTAATCAATTTCTGATATCTCCATTTGTTGTGTAAAATAATTAATTGCTCTCTGTAATACTATGTATGATTTTCACCTATAGCAGAATACAGTACAGGCACAGGCATCTATTAAGAACCACAAATATCAAATATATATATATATATATTTTTTATTTTAATTCATTACAGGACCAGTGACCTTTTAATGCAAACAGTGATTGAACAGTTTCCATACTATAAAGCCGGATGCTATGCAAATAGGGCATACATACATAATTTGATATGGATGAGCAAGTATATACCGCCTCTTAGAGAAAAAATTATGGCTGCTATTATTAGCAGGTAAGTAATTTTTTTAAATAAGAAAACATTGTGCAGCCTCAATTTTTAAGTTCACGAAAGAACAACCATGAAGATAGCCTTTAAGATAGTGTATAATAAAATTCTCTGCTCATTAAAATATTAATATAAAAAAAATCTGAGGTTTATGGTGTTTTGACTAAATTGATACAAGAATAACACCCTGTATCATCGAGAAAGATGCTACTGTTCAGTAAGTGTGGTATGGTTGTGGCATCTGTCCACAAAGCTTCACTACTAGGTAATTACTATTTAATATATTCTGCAACTATCTAAAAACATATTATTTTTGTGGAGCTAGTTATAAATTTCTGCGATTTCATTTCATCATTAGTTGTGGGAAGAGCATAAATGAACCAATGACCCGAGATGGATAATACTAGGATATAAATAACATAGTTAAAATTGCTTACAGGTTGAAGTAAGGAAATATGATTTCTAATATATTTCAGAATGGTAGAAATGGACGTAAATATAGTTGACCGAGCCAAAAACCAAGCTCAGGCTGAAACAGTCTTTGAGATGGAGGTAGACGAGTATGACGAGGTCAGCGACACCCTGGACTACTGTATGTTGGAGATGCTGAAGTGGCTCGAGGATGAGAGGGAACCCGTACTGAATATAATGTGCAATGTGTTTGAGAGAATAATACTTCCTACACATGGTATAAGGTAAGTTGTAGCTTGCATATTGTATGACATTGTAAATATCTCAATTATCTGGCTTCTAAGCTTTGTTCTTTTTTAAATCTGAAGAGTAGCAAAAGAGCGCGCATGCCACTTGATGTTAAGTGGTCATTGCAGCCCATGGACACCGACAAGTAACCTCAAACAAAATAAAGTCTTATGTAAGGTTGCACGTAGATGCATCATTACTGCTGAGGACTGAGATAGTCGCCTCGCTGTAAGTGTACCCGGCAACCAGACTTTTCCAACTGAAACAAAAACTGGTTCACGGCGGATTATGAGGGCAGCGGTGGTACTTTCCCGCACGAACTAAAGTTCTACCAACTTTAAAAAATATATATCCGTATCTATCAGACATTTCATGCGCTGTAATGCAGATGACAACTGTATGAACACTTGCTATAATGCAAGAACGGGTCTAATGGTAGTGCTGACAGCAAATTCATTCAAACCATACAGTACTATCATTGCCATAATGAAGGTGGAGAAGGGGGGGAGGCCGACCCGTGCCCCCTCCCACAGGCTAGATTGATTCTTATTCTAGGATTTTAAGCATCATGTAACACATGGTAAGGATATCCGCCAGGGTATCATGTATTACCGGCAAGTTCCTTGCGTGTTACCTACTTTAATAGTAATTGTCAGAGCCTCAGAAATTATCCGGGAGAAAGATAGCACATCTTCCCCTATCCCCATTTAAAGTCCTACTTAATCCAATAAGTACTATAATCTTCCTATTGCACATATGTACAAGTCTACAAAGAAGTGAAATAAAATCTCAATCACAAGTCCTCCATTGTGTAACGTTTTAGATTAATGACATTGGACATAACTCAACACAATTGCTTCAATTTTTACAGGCACGTCCAGTTCCTGCTACTGTACACGATATCAATAAACCAGCAGTGCGCGGACCGCGTGTTCACGAACCTCTGGGTCGTGGCGGCTGGGCTGCACGGGCTGGGGCCCGGGGCGCTGGCGACGCGGCGCACCGCCGCCAGCCACCTGGCCGGCCTCCTGGCGCGGTGCGTGCGAGTGCCCAGCACGCGGCTCGTCCGCTACTTGAGGACCATGGCGGAGTGGTGCCACGCGTACATAACGGCCACGCAGGAGTCCACGGTGAACGACAACACCAAAGTGCACGGCGCCTTCCACGCGGTGTGCCACGCGATATTCTACCTCGTCGCGTTCAAGAATCATCATCTGTTCACGAGCAAAGAGAGTAAGTGAACCCTCTTGAAAGTATCAGCGGACCACACACAACTCTCACACTAAGCTAATATTAATATAGTTATAAATACAAAGCTATCAGTGCTGTTAAATAACAAATATATTATTAGGTATTATTTTTCTATATGCGAGACGCAGCAAACGAGCGTACAGGCCACCTGATGTGTCTAGTCCGTACAGCCCACGGGCTTCTATAACCCAAACCTGACTTTAAACAGGATAAAAGTCTTTTCTGAAGTCATATGTAGATGCGTCACTACTCCTGGGGACTACGATGGCAGGTTGGCTGTAAGTGAACCCGACGATCATACCTCCATCCGGAACACCAGAACGCCTCAGGCGGACTATAAGGGCGGCAGTGGTACCTCCCCGGACGAACTATCGTTCTACTACCTATTAAAACATGTACATGTCTCTACCTAATCATACTTTTCAAAAACATCTAATCACTGCGGTTACAGGGTAGAAATAAATGTGGCCACCTTCTAATATTGTTAGTAGTATTAATGTACTCCTGCTCTCCCAGGTCTCAACTTCGTGGAGTCACTCAACCTGCCGCGGCTAGTCACCTGCTCGCTGAACCCGCTCCGCACGTGTCCGCCGCAAGTCACGCAGGCATTCTCCTCCGTGACCAGGTCGCACCAAGTAGTGTACTGCCAGACGGTCATAGAGAAGAACTCGCGGCACACCCTGCAGTCCAGTGCGGGGCTGTCGTTCGACGAGTGGTTCCCATACGACCCCTATACCTTGCCCAAGTGAGTACAAGTGCGTTGCAGAATTGACTACGGAAGCGGAGCTCGCGCCGAGGGTCCTGAACTGAATAAAGGAAAACAGTACTTTTGACAAATGTGTGTGAAAGTTTTATGACCCATTGCTGGGCACGGGTTTCTCCCCACAGATGGAGGAAGCCTAGTGCATAATCCAACACGTTGCCCCAATGCATCTTGGTAAATAAAACACTATATACAATATGTACGTGTTGATCAGGTATATACAATTAGTAAGTGTAGCGCTTTGAGTACAGAAAACATTTTTTTTCAGATCCGGCAAAATAATATGGCCGCTATGCATAGAGTACAATGACTGGCTCAGGGAAGGCGAGGATGAAACTCAATATACGAGCATGAAGAGGAAACTAGACCCTGAAGACGACGACTACCTGATACCGAGCCCGTCCCAGCGACTGGCGAATTCCTTGACAAATTGTATTTCCCCGGGCTTCCGGTCGAGCGAAAGTATAGTTATGTAGTTCATAGTTCGTAAACCAAATTAGTGACATAATATTGAACAGAGTAAAGGGATTAGTGTTGTCTCTTTTACTCTTGTTGCGACATCTCTTTGACCTCACACGCGCTATGCGGTTACCAGCACGGCGCGTTTGGTTGACCGTAAGCAACAATATGTAAATTAAGAAAAAATCTAAATAACTGGCCGCAAACTCCCCCGATCGGATGGCTGGGGCATTATCTGCCACACATTTTATGTATTGGTGGTAGAACTGTTTCGTCCGGAGAGATACCGCCACCGCCCTCATAATCTGCCGTGAAGTAATTCCTGTTCCGGCTGGTGTGAGTGGTCGTCAAGTACACTTACAACGAGGCGACCAAGTTAGTCGTCAGGAGTAGTAATGAATCTACGTACGGTTAAAGTCTGCCGTCCTTAAGCTATAATGCTGTTACAAAACCACTTCGCGTTACGGCTATAAAAGAGGATAATTTACAAAAAATAGTACTACTTAATAACTAGATGTCATATGCAAGAGTTTGTGGTATCAAAACAGATGTAATAGACCAGTTTCCAATAATAAACTTCTCATTTGTCTAATTTTACTGATTATGAAAACCACAAATTGCCGAAATCAGCTAAGTGATGGATAACGCGACATATTAGCTTAAGGAAGGCAGAAGTGTCCAAGTGGGATTTCCGTCATTGTAACATACATATTTTTTTGTAACAAAAGTACTCAATTTTTACATGAATTTCAGCCCTAGTCTATAGAGTTAGGAGGTCATTCGTTAGCATAAATTTCATTTATATTTTTATCGCTAAGAATTTTGTTTAATGGAGAAATTTTCGTACAGTATAAACGCTGCATTAGAGTAGATAATTGACATTTTAAAAAGATTTATTAATCACAATATTATCCGCCACTGTCCTCTAAAAGGAAATATTAGTGTATATATTTGGTTATTTTCTATTTCCATATCTACATACCATTATTAAGCAAAGACATGCATGTTTCTGTATAAGATAAACCATTATTGTTTACTGGGGAACACTTGTTCAGGAAATAGCAGTGCTAAGTCCTGTGCTTCTTGAGGTTCCACCGTCACACCTATTTCTCCTTTACAACAGCAATATTAAAAGGTGCTGTGTTCTGGTTTGAAGGGTTTGATAAGCGAGGAACACTTATCCAGGCTTTCCATACTTAGTTCTCCTGAAGATTATGCATTTCTATCTTTAGTAGCGATGCATCTGTGACTGACGTCAAGTAGAATTTCAATCTTGTTTGGGATTGCTTACAGATGTCCATGGACAGGATCGAACACTTACCAACCAAGTGGACTGCACACTTGTATGCTACTATTACACTCTAAAAAAACATGTAAATAATTATATATCCAGTTTTTTTTATGTAAGAAGAGTAGCAAACGAGCGTGTAGGCCACCTGATGTTAACTGGTGTCTGGCCTTGGACACCTACAACTAACCTCGAACAAAACTGAAGCCCTATCTGTAGTAGTACATAAATACGCCACCACTCCTGAGGACTAAGATGGTCGCCTCGCTGTAAATGTATCCGACAACCACACCTCTCCGATCGAAATATTGCTTCACGACGCATTATGAAAGTGGCGTTGGTACCTCTAATCGAACTATAACTCTACAAGCATCTATATTTCACTTTTTATATCCAGAAGTAAAATATAATTTATTAAATACTAAAATATCTCTTTTACTGTGCTTGTGTTGTGTAACACACTATTTATTATTTTAAAGTCTGATATTCAAATGTACGGTTGTGTGTATATTTTTATGATTTCATAAGATTTTTATAAGCACATTGATGATATATATTGGAAAGTTACTTTAATTAGTAAAACAATATAGTATAATATCCTATTCATGTTAAGTAAATACATATTTCTATATTCAATATTGTTATTCTCATAAATGTAGAAAAACTTAATTTATATACCCTGCATTTAGATTTTATCCTATATTTACCTATTAAATTGTGTTTTGTATTTTAAAAAGAACAATTTATGAAAAAAGTTACTACACTTCTTGTAAATATGATTTAAAGTGAAAAAAAAATTCATGCTACCCACTTTTTACAATAGAAGGGCGTCTGTCAGTATATACTACTAACTTATAAAAAGCGGAGCGACGGTTGCTTGAACATTTATATTTGGACTTTTATTTTTAAAACAAACTCCGTAATAAAGAAAGATGACTAATTTTAGCTGGGATTGAACAAAGATTTTATGTACAAGCAATGTACGAAATAAAATGTGTTTAACATAAGTTTTATGTTTCTTTTACTATTGGATTTAATAAAACTGGATAGAATAGAATCCTGTGCTACAATGGTATATTGGCATTACTGAAACGTCCCACTATGCCACTTGTTACATCAACTATATTTAAAACATGTAAATAAAATAAATAAAATATTGTGTATATAGTAACTCGTTTATTTTATTCATACATTTTCACAAACAATGACAAATCTAAATCACCGATTTTACAAAAATAATCTTAAGTTACGTAAACATTAGTGAACACACAAGGTTTTAAAAAATCTAAAACCGCTAAAAACTACATACACTTCACATATCCGCAGAGATACTTACAATAACATAAGTTAAAAAATAGAGATTGTCACCTTGATTATCGTTCAGTGAAAAACAACAGTTACACTTAACAAATACTTAATCTTCAATATGACTAAAAGATTTTGAAACTTATCCAGAGACAAGCTGACATTTGATCAATCCTACTCTCCACACACACACTGACTGCGGCGCTAATATTCGAAACAATCCAACCGTGCGTCTCCAAACACAACGGGTGTGTTTCCCGCAGTCTGAGCGTACCCAAACACCAGTGCGGCGGCACACACTTGGCGAGGTTTTTTGCCAGAGCGGGACAACAACAATGGGACAACGTTCGTGTTGTCCCGCTTTGGCATAGCGCCGGCGTAAACACAACTGGTGTTTGGCAGCAGTCTTGCGTAGGTTTAAATGCAACATGTATGCGTGCGAGACGCACTCGCGGCACGAATGGTAAAATACGATATATGTTTGCCGCAGTCAACGGGTAAAACAATCTGAAATCATTGTTTTATAGACACTATAGTCATATAATATAGTCAGTGTCTTTTTATAATAAAAATTGGGTTGACTTCTGAGATATTACAGAGATTGCTGAGCAGCATTCAATCTTAAATTACCAACAATAATTACAGTGTTAAATAAAAGTTAGATGCAGAAATAGCTTAGCGGTATGAATTTCAACCTCTCATGCTGGTAATCTGAGTTCACATATCATTAAAAATAAATTATCATTTGCTTTAGTAGTAAAAAAACAATTAAAAGAACCTATATGATACAATTCTACAAAAAGTTTGATCAAAGGTGTGTGAAGTGTACAAAAGCATATTTGGCCAACAGGATAAACCATGGCCTAAATCCTTATTCTAGAGACCCAGCATCCAAAACCACTATATTAAAAGATTGCTGATAAATTTATGAAGATCTTCTTATTAATTATAACTAACCTCTGACGTATGATTGAAATCTATCCATTAATAAAATACTATTTCTGCATTAGACACAACAATTGTAAATAAGCCAATGAGTTTAGGCTGGTACCACACCCACACAACTTTTGACATCAATAAATTGCTCTTTTATACAGACTCATTTTATACGAATGGTAAATGATCAATCAGTACATAATAAAAACAAATAACAATCCGTCAACTGTCAATATATTGGATGTGTGAACATGGTAGCATCCTAATAATGTATATTTAGCTAGAGTTGAAAGTGTTAAAGTATTATAATACTGTTAGAACAATAAAATTATCTATTTTAAAGAGTATATAGTAAATCTCAGATCATTGGCAGCTTATCTTTTCTTATGATAAGGATGCCTCCTTTTATATGTTGTTATGGTTTTGTTTGGAAGCTGCTTCGTTTGGTACTGTGTTATCACTGGAGTTTCGTGAGCTGCTAATTTGTTAATGACGAAGTCATCGCCAGGCTTCATGTTTTCCATCATTTTAAGTTTCGCCTCAATTGACTGGATTGCAGTCTTCTTACTGAGCTTCATTTCCGGTTTCGCGCCGGCCAGTGCTGGTATTCCCAACTCTGGTTTGGGTTTTTCTTGGTCCTCCTGTAAACGTTAAATATGGTGGTGGACTATGGCCTGACCTCTCTCATTCTGAGAGGAGACCTGTGCCCAGCAGTGGAACATTAATGGGTCGATGA